>JASPKZ010004201.1:0-40000 GCA_030220185.1 Diploptera punctata | reverse complement strand
ATTCGTTAGATTTTAATATGCTTGACTTTTTTTGTAATTATGATGGAGATAATTTCTTTTAAACAACATTTTAATGCCCTCCATTGAGCAGTGTGTGTACGTTTTGAAGTACCGTACTTCAATATAGTTAATATCAATTTCTAGGTGGATAGGTGTTTGAATACAATACATCCGCTCTGGCATAATTTAAGGTTCACGACCCATGCAAATGTTGTACAGACAAAATGTCGACTCTTCGAATTCGTTTTTTCTCATTAAATTTTAACGAACTTCCTCTTTTTTCAAAATGACGTTTTTATTGCTCTCTGCTCCCCGAGCATTGAATACCGCTGAGTTTTGTATATGTTACGGTACGACATCCAATTAAAAATGGTTATTGAACTTGCACGGAAACAGGACGTGTTTGGTCAATAAATTGAAAAAGGAATTTCGCGGTTTTCCATCGATAAACATTTTTTGATAAGCATAAAATTTCTATAGAAACTTGCTTTTAACAGATTCGTATATAGACCTGAAATAACATACTTACTTACTTACTTACTTACTTACTTACTTACTTACTTACTTACTTACTCACTTACACACTGGCACTATCCAACCCGTAGGTTCATGGCCGCACGGACATAAGCTCTCCATACATCCCTATCCTGAGCTAATGCTTTCCAATCATCCCCTGTATAATCCACATTTTATAGACTTGTGAAATTATAACGCCAGAGTGAGTAATTCTACTCATTTTAGTTTTTTTAAAGAGCGTGAATATTTTAGTGAAGATTCAAATTTTTTTTGTGTGTTCATTCTGTTTTAATAACTTATATATTATAAAACCGAATGAACACAGAAACAAAATTTGAATCTTCACTAAAAATATTCAAGCTCTTTAAAACAACTAAAATGAGTAGAATTACTCACTCTGGCGTTATAATTTCACAACTCTATAAAATGAACTATTTAATATAGTTAAGATAAAGTCGTCTTTTTCTTCCTCCCGACCAATAATTTGTGACATGGGAAATTCCAACCATTGCATGCCGAAATCTATCTTGAATTTTCTTCCAGAGAAATGTTTTGATGTACCAAGGTCGTGTTCAAAATCAAATCTGCCGTTTTTAAATGCAAGACCTAAAACCCAGCATCAAATTTCTCATTTATACTATAGGAAAATAATAAAATTCCCGTATTAGCAAACTGGATAACCCTCACTAACCACCTTCTGCGCCGCGTCACGCCTCACTTCACTCTACTCTTAACTCATGCAGGGATGTACACTTAGCGACAAAATAATGAGCCGCTTCAAAAATCGGAGTTCCTGTTATGACCCATTGTGCATGTTCGAAAAGCCATAGCTGTGGTTCACGAGGTAACGCACTGTGAAATGTTTTAAATACACTGTATTTGGTTTTAATCGTCTTAAATAGTTAAAGAACAGGGAAGGAGACATGCTTCTAGGTATTTACGAGAGTTCGACAAATGCAATATTACTCAAATTCCGGCATTTAAATAAAGTTCAACTCTCGTTCACAGTGTAAAAGTAAACAAGGCAACAAGTATCCGACGTTCGAGTAGCGCAGATCCTTCAACTACTTGCAACAAGATGAAATGTATGCGAAAGTCAGGTTTCAATTCCTCCGACAATTTTTTTTATTAATTTGTATTTTCTCAAGATGCATCCTATAAAATTTATTTCCTGCCACGCAGTCTACGTCCACTTTACACTATCTTAAGTAATATTCCTGCTTTCGTAAACTCTGTAACACTATTTAGCAATCGGTAAAAATTTAATTGTGTTTGCAGTGCTACGTTTTAATAATAATGCTATAAATTTATGTAATAAATTTAATATGGCTTCATATATTTATAAGTATATTTATTTATTACGTATTAGCGAGGAAAAAGTTCACCCTTTAATTAAAATATTTAGTTTATATATATATATATATATATATATATATATATATGTGTGTCAAGTCCAGCATAATAATAGCACATAGATGATGGACAATAAATAATAATAATAATAATAATAATAATAATAATGGGATGTATCAAATGATGCGAAATATGTAATTACCTGGGGAACAAAGTTAACTCAAAATGTACCCAAGAAATGACATAAAATATAGAATTCAAAAAGGCAGATCGGTAATAACGAGGTTAAACGGAATTTTGTTAGATATGAACATAAGAATAGATACCAAATTAGAGATTTATAATTCCATAATTCGAAGCACGCTAATATACGGTGCAAAAACGTGGCACTTGAATGAAAAATTGAGTTTAAAGCTTATGTCTACTGAAATGGATTGTTTGAGTCGCTCAATTAGACATTCTAAATTGAGAAAAAAAAAATCATCACACAGCAAATGAAAGTCCAAAATTCAATATTAGATTTTGTGACGTACACACAACTAAATGGTATGGTCACACAGGTAGGATGCCAGAGAAAAGATTACCCAGACATGCTTTTGAATGATTTCCACCTGGAAAAAGAAAGAAAGGTCGACCTTGATTTAAATGGATGGATGATGTAAGAAGAGGTATGAGGGAGCTAGGTCTGCAAGAATTGGAATGAGAAGATAGAGAAGAATGGAGAAAAAAATATTAAAATTTAAAACATATTTGGGCATAGGAGATGTTTTATTACACTGTAAACCTGTTTATAAATAAATAAATAAATAAATAAATAAATAAATAAATAAATAAATAATACTAATAATAAAATAGTGATATTTCCAAATAGTTAGTAAGTCTTTTTCTTTAAGAAAGCATTTTAACAATTAAAAATGACCTCACCGGAAACCGAACCTGTGACATCTTGCATACGAATCTAGCCACTAAGCACTGAGCTAAGCTTTCGCTTCCTTGTTGCGTTTAGAAAGAATTCTCTTCAAAGGAAGAAGGGAAATGTAATGTAGCTCTGTTGTGCAATTTGTTTATTCGTTTGAATCGCGCGTTTGAACTCGAAATATTCGAGATCAAGAGTCGGCCCATTCTTTTTGTCGCTAAGTGTACATCTTCTCAGTATAGTGGGTTGCTATTGCTGAATTCGGGCTTTTATTTCTGTGCCATATATAGTTTAAACCAGCAGATATGTTTTTTTTTTTTTTTTTTGGGGAAACGGTCTTGGCACATTACAACACTTCTCTGAGAGAGATTCAAGGTAGGTTTAGGCATAACACGTTTGACAGTTTCCTTTTAAGAACTGACGCCGAATAAAGATATCAAGTACGATCATGTCAAGGAGAGAGAGTGGGAAGTAAACTGTAAATTTACTTACGCATGCACTGTGTCAATGAAGTGCACTATGGTAACAGATTATCATAAGTAATGCCACGAGTGATTTCCAAATTATCGATAAAGTCACGACTCTCAAAGTGAGGAGTGAATTTATCTAGAGAATTTGGAAATCAAGAGTGGTATTTGTTAGGACTATTTAACGAATAAAATCAAGCTGTTTACTCACAAATCATTACTTAAATATAGTTATTTTAAAATATTTATATATTCAATGTAAACGGCGATGTTTGAAAACAAATGAGAAACGATTGGTATGTTTCATTTGCTTCTTTTGTTCGTCACTGCAACCAGATCATATTATTTATTGCCAAAGGAACGCAATATTGTAAGAATGCACTCTCCATCCATAGTAATTCTGCCCGAAGGCAGGTCCTTCACTACAATCATAGCATTTTCATGCTATGCTTGCAGCTTTACTAGGGAATTGTGTAGGTGCGGTAGCTTCCCGTGGCTTTCCACACCGGTGAAGGATGATGATGATAAGGATGATGATGATAAGGATGATGGCCATATGATTTCGGGGACCGTTTGGGCCTTAAAGTTTTCCTGACATTTGTCTTGTAGGTGAGGAAAAACCCCGATAAAAACCTCACCCAGAAAAACTGCCCCGACCGGGGATCGAACCCGGGCCCGCTGCGTGACAAGGCAGCACGCTACCTCGAGACCACAGCGGTGGACGTGAATGCACTCTAGTGGAGAAAAAATGAAACACATCAAACTGCATATTAATTCATTTCTATGATTTCCTATGCTGTAAATATGACAATTATATTTTTCTGGGAAAAAATAAATTTAAGAAAGTGCAAACAGTGGTTTCATTTTTTGGTGGTATAATCAATTGCTACCAATATTTTTATATTAACTCCCGCATGCGGTATATGTTGACATTCATGCTCTATATATACAATCTGGTAGCCGTATTTCTTAGTGAGTCAGTCACTGCAAAATAATGCTATGACCTATTCAGAATGTTAAAAAGGAGGTGCTTTCTTTATTATGATAAACTTTAGTTGGTAAATTCTAGGCGAAACACGAATGTGATTGGTTGTAAATAAAAAATCATTGTAACGTCATTGGTCATTGACTCCCATTTGGGGCATGAGTTAAATAGTCGTTGTAAATAAACCAGTGCCTCGATATAATTCGACACAAGGTACTACTTGCTTTTTGACCTACATAGGCAGAGCGCTGTAAGTCTTAAAACTGAAACTTTGTTTGATAATGTGAGTGAGTGGTGAGGAACGTACAAACAGTGTCAAACTGCATATAGAGCATTATCAATACTTTATTAAGCAGTAGTATACGATCCGATTGAGGGTCTTTCCACTTTTCAGCGGTTGCCCTTTTACCAGCCGGCTGCTGGCCCTTCACATCCACATGTGTCAATCACAGAGTTAGATGATCAACAGCCAGTGTAGGGGTGACATGTGGTCAGCATGTCTAGTCCCCCAGCCGTAATAGCTGGTTCCTCAACCTGGAGCCGCTACTTATTGTAGCTACCCAATTGCCTCACGATGCTGGGTGGGCACCGGTCCCATACTGGCCGAAATACCATGAGAAAATGTCTTCCCCCATGGAGACTCGAACCAGCGCAAGTCCCGTAGCTCTGCGCCAAGGCTTCCTACCTTAACCGCTCGGCTACGGCGCGGGAGTATTATTACAATATAACATTCTATAATCTTAGAACAATAAACAATCATTAGATACGTCAGTATGTATAGTATAGCAACAATTACTAAATACACAAATTACAAAGTAGAAAACATATACAGACCTCTTGATAATTAATCTCTATTCTTGGCGACACATTTGAATTTAACACGGGCTTACACGTAATTTTCAGAGAACAGCCCGTTGTTTCACATTTCTTTTCGTTTACGGAAGATGACTGTATCTGGTGACAATTTGTTCGAAATAAACAAAGTAACGTATTGCTATGTCATGAATTAGGCGCTGTAATGGCATACATTTTTATTGTTTGAACATGATCTCCTTGTAGGCCTATATGAAGGGGGGGGATGGTTAGAACGCACAGATGTCACATAATTATATAGTGGAACCGTGAAAACAAACATTGCGCAGTGTGAAGTCATCCTTCTCAATAAAGCTGATAATTTACTTTACTGTAACTCGCAGGGTAATGTTAGGAGTACTACAAATATGTGACTGCTGATATTATCAACTAAACGTCTACAAAAGTAGCTGAAATACTTGATGTTAATTCATCCCATTTTAAAATACAGGATCTTCTTGGTGATGATAAAATTGCACGTTACCAAACAAAAACATTTAAAAGGTGGCCACGCATTTCGAGAGCAAATCTATCATTATCAAGATTACGTATTGAATGAGTAAAAACAAGCTAAATGTATATAAACAATGCTTGCTTTTACTCATTCAATACTTCGTCTTGATAATGTTAGCTTCGCTATATAAACGCGTCGACGCCTTTTAAATATTTTTGTTTGGAAGTGGATTTTATTGACTATTTAACTCATGCCCCAAATGGGAGTCAATGACCAATCTCGTTTCAATGATTTCTGTTTTACAACCAATCAGAGTCGTGTTTCACGAAATATTTATCAGTGTTATATTTACCATATTAAAAAAAGCTCCTCCTTTTTAATATTCTGAACAGGTCTGACCATTATTTTGCAGTGACTGAGCCTGTCAGAAATACGGCTACCAGATTGTATATATAGTGCATAGATGTCAACACATAGCGCTTGCAGGAGTTAATATAAAAATATTTGTAGCAATTTATTATACCACCAAAAAAAAGAAACCAATGTTTGCACTTTCTTAAATGTATTTTTTCCCAGATAATAATCCAGAAAAATATAATTGTCATATTTACATCATACGACATCAGAAATTAATTAATATACAGTTTGGTGTGTTTAATTTTTTCTCCACTAGAGAGCATTCTTACAATATTGCGTTCCTTTGGCAATAAATATATGATCTGGTTGCAGTGATAAACAAAAGAAGCAGTAGAACCGTCCAATCGTTTCTCATTTGTTTTCAAACATCGCCGTTTACATTAAATATATAAATATTTTAAAATAACTATAGTTAAATAATGATTTGTGAGTAAACATCTTAATTTTATTCGTTAAATAGTCCTAACAAATGCCACTATTGATTTCCAAATTCTCTAGATAAATTCACTTCGTGAGTCGTGAATTTATCGATAATTTGGAAATCACTCGTGGCATTACTTATGATAACTAGCTAATCCCCGCCCTGCTCTGCTATGCCTAAATAATTGAAATGCGTTTTTATGTTCAGTTGAATAAGTAAAAAGAAAAATAATTATATATGTATAAGTAATTATTTTTAGATACTCCGTGTTGATTACCCGGGGTTGCCCGAGAATCTGCTTATCCCGATCTTCTTAGCATCAATGAGCTGAAACAAAAAAAATTTGGTTATTGTGAGTTATCCGTAAAAAATTGACATTTGCTGTCGCGGACTTTTTACTAGAATTTTATGATATATTCCATTCTGTGTACGTTAATTTGCAGCATTTTTCATGGTTTAGGGAGCGTAAGCCATTTAAGTATCCAAAAAGTACTTTTTTTAGTGCAGCGATGGCCTTTTTTTAGCTGCAGTCCTATAGTACGTAAGATAATCTAATAAATAAAAATGAATGTTTGTTTGTTCGCTCGTATTTCATGCGCTGCAATATCGTTCATACGATTATAATGGACCTTTTTGCAAAATGTTCAGGAGATTCCCGGAATGAACATAGGCTATAAGAGAGTTGTGATGCTCAACTCCTACACCCTTAAAAATCCACACTTTGTAGTAGAAGAACGTGATATAAGTAGCTTTTTGGACGCTTAAATGGCTTACGCTGCCTAAACCATAACAAATACATGAAATTAATGTACAAAGAATTAGATATCTCAAAAAGTCTACAAAAAAGGTAAGCCTACTTGACAGCATACGCTCATCTTTTACGGATAACTTACAATAACCATTTTTGTCTTCTATTGATGCCAAGAAGATGGGGAAAAGTAGATTCCCGGACAAGCGTAGCAACTCATGGCGGGTATTCGTTTACGGATAACTCACAATAACGAATTTTCTCTTTCAGCTCATTTATGCCAAGAAGATCGGGGTAAGTAGATTCTCGGGCAACGACATTAATCAGCTCGGGGCATCTAAACATAATTATTTATTTACGATACGTTTCCTATTACTTAAACATAAAACACATTAATGTTCGTCTTTCAACTCATTTATGCAAAGGATATCGGGATTAATAGACTCCTGGGCAACGCCGGGTAATCAGCACGGGGTTTAAGAAATAAATAAGATATACATTTTTCCTTATACGTTTTCAAATAAACATAAAAAACATTAATTTTCGCCTTTCAGTTCATTTGTGCCATGGAGATCGGGATACGTAGATTCCTGGGTAACGCCGGATAATCAGCACGGGATATCCAAAAATAATTACTGTATGCATTTTTTTCTTTCGCTTATTCAACTATACATAAAAATACATTAATTTTCGTCTGTCAGCACATTTTTTTCCAAGAAGATCGGGGATAGATAGATCCCGGGCAAGGACGGGTAAACAGCAAGAGGTATGTAAAATGGTTATGATATAAATTTTTCCTTCTACGTATTCAACTAAACATAAAAATACATCAGTTTTCATATTTAAGCTCATACATGCCAAAAAGATCTGGAACGACGAGCAATCAGCACGGGGTATCTAAAAATAATTACGATATAATTTTTCCCCTTCACTTATTTAACTAAACATAAAAACACATTAATTTTTGTCTCTCAGCTCTTTTATGCCAAGACGATCGGGATAAGTAGTTTCCCGCGCAACGACGGATAATCAGCACATGGTATCTAAAAATAATCACAATATAAATTTATAATTAGTTTTCCTTTACAATTAAACACAAAACACATTATTTTCCATTTCTTTAGACGTAGCAGCAGCCGTTTTAGCTAGTGTTTGTATTGTTAACATCAATTTTACATGATCGTGTTTTCATTGCGGTCCGGAACATTTAAATAACAGGCAGGATAAATTATTGTTTTGCCAAATTAAGGTTAAGACTTTTTTTTAAATTGTTTTTCACTGAGAGTATTTAATATTATAATTACAAAAAAAAATAAACATTATCTCAGTCAAAACATAAATTCATTGTGTCGACGTTTCAATCTCCTGGTGTGAGATTATTTTCAAGACATGGTTGTTTATAAATTTATTGTACAACCATGTCTTGAAAATAATCTCACAACAGGAGATTGAAACGTCGACACAATAAATTTACGTTTTGACTGAGATAATGTTTATTTTTTTGTAATTATAATTTAAGGTTAAGTCTATAATGTTGCATTTATTTGAAAAAACCTTAATTGTATAAGACTGTGATGGTTTTGTTAGAATTGGCACTTCATATCAGTGAGTGCCAAATTAACATTACTTCATAACCGATTAATGTATGGACTCATGTCTAATGTGACTAAATGTACGTAATAATATCCAGGAAGAAATAAATAATGTAAGTAAAGTACTCCCACTATAGGCCTCAGGAGGCCCTTGGAGTCGTAGGAGGTTAAGTCTCCCACTTTTTCTGGACAATCGGCACTTGATGTCAGCCGGGTTGTCAGCCCTGCGTGACGAGTGCCTTTACACCCAGAACAAGCGTCTCGTACTCGTTTCAGTTTGAGGCTGATGAGGAATATTATTTTTCAATAAATAAAGTATTTTGATTCTAAACATTTAAAACGTGAAATATAAATCATAGCAGATCTCTGAGGGATTGGATGGTTTGATCATCTTATAAGAATGGATCAACAGAGATTAGTTAAAAACTATATAAATGGAAGCTTTCAGGAACTAGAGCTGTTGGTAGACCTATGACGAGATGGCAGGGCGATGTTTGGGAGGATTTGAAGAAGACGAGGGTGACAAACCTGAAATTGGCAGATGATAGAAGAGTCTGGAGGAAGATTATTGATAAGGCCAAAACATTCCATTTTTTAAGAAGTAGTGCCTTAAGAAGATGATGATTATGAAACAAAAAATCAGATTGTATCAAACACTAATTAATCCAGTGTTAACTTAAATGAGTGAAACCTGGGTTCTGACTAACATTTCGAATCTCAACTGGCTGATTTTGAAAGAAAGATAATCAGAAGGATACATGGACCTATTAAGGAAAATGCGTTATATAATGCAAATAACAATAGGAAATTGGGACTGGAAGTAAACATTAATAAAACTGAATGTATGTTCACATATTGAAATATATGAAGAAAGGAAATGGGCTGTCAATGTCAAATGAGGGAAATTTTGAGACTGACTGACTGACTGAGTGGTGACAATGACTGGCATTGCCCAGTGTGTCTAATACCATTGTGTTGTTCATTATATGGTTTAGTTACTTTGCCTCTGCGTATCTCGCGGTGTATGTGTAAAATTTTGAGGAAGTTGAGTATCCTGCAATCTCCAAAAAGAAAAGGTCTAAAGCTATCCCATTCCATTCTATACATCTAATTGATTTAATGTTGGATTATGGGTATCACATCTAAATGACTCCAACAACCGATATATTAATTTCAGCATTTTTCGTTTAATTAGGTTCCTTATCTAAAATTCCTAAGTTGAAACACATACATAACCACATACAGGTATTCGTTTTAAATAATTTATATATATATATCATCATCATCATGAACAAATTCGTTTTAGGCCATGTGGCCTGTACGGTAAACCTAGCGAAGATGGTCTTGATCTTTCCACCGATGTTTTGGTCTTCCTTGGTCCCTATGTCCAGTTGGGGTATATTGGAATGCCAATTTTGGAAGTCTATTTCTTGCCATTCTTCTCAGATGATTTTTCCATTCTTGTTGGTATCTTTGTATATCTTCATTTAAACTTGTTACTCCAAGTTTTCCTCTGATAGTAGTGTTCCTTTGGTGATCCAGTCTATTAACTCCTAACAATGATCGTAAGAAGCGCATTTGGCTTACTTGAAGTTTATGAGAGTTTCTTTTATTTAAAATCCAAATTTCACTTCCGTATTTTAGAGCAGCTTTTGATGTGATGTTATGTAATCTTAGTTTTGTCTCTGTCCTCATCTGTTTACCAAAATGTCTTCGTATTACCCCATTCATTTTATTATATTTTTGTAATTTTGAATCAATGTCACTCTTATACTCTGCAAATACACTTCCTAAGTAAGAGAAATCTGACACTTGTTCTATAATTTTTCCATCAATCTCAATTTTCACCCGTTGTATGTTTTTTCCACACATTGCCATTGTTTTGGATTTTGATGTGGAAATTTTCATATTATAT
This sequence comes from Diploptera punctata, assembly GCA_030220185.1. Classification (NCBI taxonomy): domain Eukaryota; kingdom Metazoa; phylum Arthropoda; class Insecta; order Blattodea; family Blaberidae; genus Diploptera; species Diploptera punctata. The sequence goes on along the minus strand of JASPKZ010004201.1, from coordinate 29,364 downwards.
TTGCTGGCAATTTTGAATAATTGATATGCTGCTATTTGTAAGCTATCTTCGGAATCTGATAATATTATTTGATCATCAGCATATAATATTGTTTGAATTATTTTATTCCTAGTTATTGAAATTCCACTGTTTACTGTTTGTTTCCATTCTTGCACTATTCTGTTAATATATATATTAAATAAGAGTGGAGATAGTCCACATCCTTGTCGAACACCTTTGCCTGTGTTTATGTGTTCTGTTATTTCTCCATCTGGTAATTTAATTTTGATTTTAGAATTTTGATATAAGCTTTGTATGGCTCGTATTACATGTGAGTGTATATGTTCTTCATGCAGTATCTGCCAAAGTTTATCTCGGTTTACATTATCATATGCCTTTTCATAATCTATAAATAGTATGTACAGTGGGAGATTAAATTCTCTCCTTTTTTCCATAATTTGTTGCAGGGTAAATATTGCATCTATAGTGCTCCTCCCTTTTCTAAATCCACATTGTTCTTCTTCCAAAAATGTTTCAGTACTTACTGATAACTTATTTTTAATTATGTTGGCATATAATTTAGATGCAGTTGGGAGTAAGGTAATGCCTCGGTAGTTATCACATTTGTTTTTCTGACCTTTTTTATGTATATTAATTACTAGACCCGTTTCCCAATCCGTTGGAATATTAAGACAATGCCAAATATTGTTAAAAAGTTCTAATAGTTTCTCTTTCAAGGCAGTTCCTCCATACTTAAAAAGTTCTAAATTTAAATCATCTAAACCTGGACTTTTCCTGTTCTTGGCCTTCTTTAAAACTTCTTCTAGTTCGTCCATTGTTATGTCTGGTTTTTCTATTTCATTTTCACAAGTCAAATTCGAAGTAATTTTTTCAGTGTGAGTGTTCGGTTCTGACCAAAGATTTTTGTAGTAAGTAATCCAATCTTGTTTTGGTATCAGATTAACATTAATTTTGTCTTTTGTTTCCATCTGTAATTTTTTGAATATTTTAAATCCCTGTCTTTGTGCTCCTGTAATATCACGTTCTAAGGATTTTACAAATTTATCCCAATCATCCCTTCTGTATTTTCTAGACAATTTACGAACCTTAGCTCTGAGTTTTTTATATTCTGTATAATGTTCCTCTTGTTTAGTTTGTAAATACACTTTATAGGCTTTTTTCTTTTGTTCAATATTTTCTTTTAATTCGGGATTCCAAGTTCGTAATCTCTTTTTGTTTTTGATTTGTTTATATCCGAGACTCTCATATGCTGCTTCCATGATTGCTTGTTTTAGATTTATCCAGTCCTCTTCAATATCGCCCGTGCTTGTTTTAAGTTTATTCTTTATTCTAGTTTGATATAATATTTGTGTACTTTGGTCTTCCAATAAGTGAATTTTAAACTTTTTTGGTATCTTATTTTGTACTGTCTGCTTGTATTTTCTTGTGCTGATGTGTTTGTGATATAATTTTATTTTGCTTTCAACAAGAAAATGGTCACTATCAATTTCACTTCCTCTGTATACTCTAGTATCATTTACAGACTTTTTAAATTTATTATTAATTAGTACATAATCTATTATAGACTTTGATCCCCTTGCTGCCCATGTATATTTGTGTATTTTCTTGTGTCTAAAGAAGGAGTTTGTGATTCTTAAATTATTGAATATGCAAAAATCTATTAGCAGTTTACCATTATTGTTGCAAGTTGGTTCTCCTTCTGATCCAATGCATTCTCTTATCGGTTGATTTCCGACTCTTGCATTAAAATCACCAGCAATTATGAGATAATCTTGTTTATTTACTTTGTCAATGGTTTCTTGTAAAATATCATAAAATTCTATGGTTTCTGAATCGTTTCCTTCTACAGGGGCATAAATTCCAATTATATTCAAATTATGTCCTAAAATTTTTATTCTAACTGTTACAATTTTTGGGGAAATCCATTGGTAATATAAAATGTTGTGTTGCAAATTTTTCCTTATTAAAATTGCGACTCCTGATGATGCCCAGTTCTCTGCTGGAACTCCAGAATAAATCATTACATATTTTCCTAATTCTTCTGATCCTTTGTTCTTCTTTTTTGTTTCCGAAATAATGGCAATGTCAATTTTTCTTTTGTCTAACTCTACTTCTAACTCTTCTTCTTTATGTGTTATTCCTCTCACATTCCATGTTGCAACTTTGAGATCCTTAATCATTAACCTATTTCTTGCTTTGTCGTCATCAGTGTGATCATTCCAGTCTTTGCTTAAGTTTCTTCGAGTAGTAGGAAGTCCCCTGGGTTGGTTACCAACCATCCGCAGAGCAAGACTAGTGGTAGGGCTGCTACCTTATAGCCTCTAGTCAGGCGTTCAAAATATGGAATTTCCTCCATATTCGATGGAACGGTTATACCGCCGTGACTCAGTCCCCAATACCTCGTTAGTTAAAAGCAGGGTGTACCACGTGCAGGTGAGGTTGAGAATTAGGTAGGAGAGGTTATAGAATGCACATCACTACCTCTTACACCCCTATATATATATATATATATATATATATATATATATATATATAATTCTTCTCTACGTGTGTTTGTCATTCTACTACTCCTAATCGACAGGACTAATTTTGATGAATTTGTTATGTATGTATGATTGGATCCCTCGATAGTTTAGATTCACAATTGGATACTCTAAAACCGTTATGTGTAGACGTTCACTTAAAGTGAACGTTTAAAAATCGCTCTAGCAGTCACATTTTTCGATGTTTCACAACGAAACTCAGCATATTCTTTAAAATAAACCGAGGTAAGTATTATTAAAAAATGAACAAAATCTGACAATTTGAAGTGGAGATTTACTTGAAATCCGAAACTGACTAAACTACTGGACCGATCTTGATGAAAATTGTTGTGTGCGTTTGAGTGAGTGCAGGGATGGTTTAGATCCGCAACTAGATTCTCTAAAATCAATAGGTGTAGGAGTTCACGTGCAGTGAAAATTTAAAAATCGCTTCAGCGGTCACAATTTTCGATGTCTCACAATGAAACACAGTATATCCTATTAAAATAAACCTAGGTAGGTCTTGTCAAAAAATAAGCCGACAATAGAAGTGGAGGTTTACCTGAAATCCGAATTTAAAAACTAACAACCGCCATTTGGTTTCCTCTCAGCGTATACCATACAATTTAATTAACCTTTAATATTTAATTCACTTATTCGTAGCAACGCACGCCGGGTATTAGCTAGTCTTCTAATATTTAGAATTGAATGTTTGTTTGTTTGTTCGTACTTTATGCGCGGCCATACCGTTGATCCGATTTTGATGGAGCATTCTGAAAAATGTTCAGGAGATTCCCGGGATGAACATAGGCTATAAGAGAGTTGTGATACTCAACTACTACACCCTTAAAAATCGCCCTTTATAGTGGAAAACGTGAAAAAAGTAGCTCTATGGGGCGCTTAAATGGCTTACGCTGCCTAAACCGTAACAAATACACAAAATTAATCTACACAGAATTGAATATATCAAAAAGCTCTACAAAACGTCCGCGACAGTTATCTCTTACGGATAACTCACAATAACCATATTTGTCTTTCATTGATGCCAAGAAGATCGAGACAAGTACGTAGATTCCTGTGCAAGCATAGCAGCATATGGCGGCTATTCTTTTACGGATAACTCAAAATAACGAATTTTGTCTTTTAGCTCATTTATGCCAAGAAGATCGAGATAAGTAGATTCCCGGGCAACATCGAGTAATCAGCACGGGGAATCTTAAAATAATTACGATATACATTTATAATTATTTTTCATATTACTTATTCAACTAAACATAATAAGTACATTAATTTTTGTCTTTGAGCTCATTTATGCCAGGAAGATCGGGATGAGTAGATACCCGGACAACGCCGGATAAACAGCATGGTGTATCTAAAAATAATTGCGATATAAATGTTTCCTCCCACTTATTTAACTAAAAACAAAACACATTAATTTTCGTATTTCAGCTGATTTATATCAAGAAGATCGGGATAAGTTGATTCCCGGGCAACGCCGGATAATCAACACGGGGTATCTAAAAATATATATTTATAATTATTTTTCCGTTAACGTCTTCAACTAAACATAAAAACATTTTTAATATTCATTTATTTAGGCGTAGTAGTGCACGCCCGATATTAGCTAGTATCTAATATGTAAAAATGAATGTTTGTTTGTAAGTATTTTATGCGCTGCCATACCGTTCATCCGATTGTGATGGAGCTTTTTGCATAATATTCAGGAGATTCCCGGGATGAACATAGGCTATAAGAGAGTAATAATACTCAACATCTTCTTCACTCCTAAAAATCACCTTTTGTAGTGAAAAATGTGAAATATCCCTATTTTGACGTTTAAATGGCTTACGCTGCTTAAACCATAACAAATATACCAAATTAATGTACACAGAATTGAACATCTCAAACCACTCTATAAAAAATGTCAGCGACAGCTGACGGATAACTCACAATAATCATTTTTGTCTTTCATTGATGCCAAGAAGATCGGGGTAGGTAAATTCCCGGGCAAGCGTGCTCTGCCAATACCGTTCATCCGATTGTGATGGGTTTTTTTTTGCAAAATGTTCAGGATTTTCCCGGGAATGTTATAAGCTAAAAGATAATTTTAATGTTCATGCCCTTCACCCTTACCCATCACCCTTTTAGTGAAAACGTGAAAAAAGGTCGCTATTTGTACGCTTAGATGGCTTACGGTGCCTAAACCATAACAAATACACCTAATTAATGTACACAAAATTGAATATCTCAAAAACTCTACAAAAAAGTCCGCGACAGTATATGATTATCTTTTACGGATAACTCACAATAACCATTTTTGTCTTTCATTGATGCCAAGGAGATCGGAATAAGTAGATTCCCGGGCAAGCATAGCAGCGCACGGCTGGTATCCTTTTATAACGAATTTTGTGTTTCAGCTCATTTATACCAAGTACATCGGGATACATAGATTCCCGGGCAACGCCGGTTAATCAGCACGTTGTATGTAAAAATAATTACGATATGGCTCAGCTAAAACAACCTAATTAATTCTATTTCCAAACTACCTTATAGTGATTGCTTGAATATTAAATGATGGAATATGAAATTTTATTTACTATTTGGATTATATGACATATAGTTTGGAAGTAGAATTAATTAGTTTATTGGTTGTTTTAGCTGCAATAACGAAGAGACCAAATTTATAATTATTTTTCCCTTTACTTATTCAACTAAACGTAAAAGCACATTAACATTTATTTAGGAGTAGCAGCGCACGCCGGGTATTAGCTAGTGTTATATATATCATCTTCACTTGATGGTTTAGGAGATTCACATGTTCCGAATTCACAATGATTATTTTTATCTTCTCCTAGATCTTCCTACATTCCTTAATCCCTTAGGTTTAAAATATATGCTCTTCCATTCTTTGAACATTCTCTTTCCATTCGGCGCGGTGTTGTTGAATATCTGTCCGGCTGTTCATTGTGAATACTTTGAGTAATTATTACACGAAAGAGGTTATCAGCCACTTGTGGAGTAAATGGTGGCAGGGCTGCTGTCTTATGGCTAAACCATTTAGTCATGATGTATAGGCTATTAGCCCTATATGAAGATATACTCCTTCCGCTCTGTCTTGAATGTTGGAGATTTCAACCTTTGTTACCCTGGGCATGGCCCCTCCATATTTATGACCCCTGGAAAGAGGGTGTCCCAGCATTTTAAGCCCCCAGGAACTGGGCTCCTTGTTGGTTCTTATTACCGTAGCTATTCGGACCACCCCACCATAACTGGTGGGATCCCCCATCCGCCACCGGGGGACTCTACCGATTGGGGTTACGAGGTCCCCCCACAGGATATATACATATATTAATTGTCCAAGAAAAATTCTCTAATTGATGGGGAAAAAACCCATTCATATCGGTCAAGTAGTTTTTGAGTCCAAAAAGGGCAGACAAACAAACGGAATCACAATAATTTTCATATATAAAGATAATGTGTAACATACTTGATTCATACTGTTATACAGTACACTACTACTTTTTCTAGTCGAATGTGTCTACATTTACGTTATTAAGTCCACGCAATTACTATGCATATAAAATAACATGGATGCTACAAAAATATATTCCTCTGTCAACATAGGTAAAAAAAAATCGAGTCTGCATAGACCGTAACAGGATAGAAAGGTGTCGCTAGTGTATATAAAATACTTCAGTACATCTGGACCCATGCCTCCACCCCTTGGGATACCTCGGTCAGAGACCATACTCCCAAGTCCCAGATACTTGTCCTCCATTAATTATCGTGTCCACGTTCAAGGTTCTCGGGAATAACACTTAACACCTCAGGGAGAAGGTGTTGGAGTCGCAACTTCAGGGAAATTGCTAAGATACATATAACGTCAGGTCGCTCATTCCTCACCCAGAAAACTGCCCCGACCGTGGATCGAACCCTGGCTCGCTACGTGACAAGGCAGCACGCTACCTCGAGACCACAGCGGTGGACGTACAATGTATATATAAAAATATCTAAAAGGTAGTGTTCATATACATTATACGAAACAAATCACTGCATTTTAAATGTACTTAATTTATTTGAAACAATATAAAACAAAAAATATATCCTTGCCACCATTTTATCACTGATTGGTGTCTCGGCCTCCTATAGTTTCGACTAATAAACGTTGCCCACACTGTTAACGTTAGTCGGTTGTTTGTAATGAACGCAAATATTTCCCTCAAATATGTTATTATTTTTCTATTATTCATTATTTTGAAAACACCATCGCGCAAAAAAATAATGTGGAAAGCACGTTTGTGTAGTGTTTTACAGAATCTCGGAAATTAAAACCTCACTACAGATCAGTTTTTAAACATTTTCATCGCTTCTGTAAAAACCACTTCCCAACCTCACATCGTAACATATTTTAAAAAGTCATAATAAACCACCGTTGAGGTTATTATGTAAATGGTTAAAAATAATTAAATATGTATCAGATATCACACTCGTCATCAATTGTTATAATTAGCTGAGGATGGCTGAGATCTCTAACTCACTGTCACTATCGAAACCATTCATTGCCTGGCGGACATAAGCTACCCTGAGTTAATGCTTTCCAATCATCCGCTATATAATCTAATCTCCGATTGCCGATTGAGGGTCTTTCCACTTTTCAGCAGTTGCCCTTTTACCAGCCGGCTGCTGGCCCTTCACATCCACATGTGTCAATCACAGAGGTAGATGATCAACAGCCAGTGTAGGGGTGACATGTGGTTAGCATGTCGAGTCCCCCAGCCGTTATAGCTGGTTCCTCAACCTGGAGCCGCTACTTATTGTAGCTACCCAATTGCCTCACGATGCTGGGTGGCACCGATCCCATACTGGCCGAAATACCATGAGAAAATTTCTTCCCCCAGGGAGACTCGAACCAGCGCAAGTCCTGTAGCTCTGCGCCAAGGCTTCCTACCTTAACCGCTCGGCTACGGCGCGGGACTAATCTAATCTAATCTACCTCCCTAAAATCATGGGCAATGCTATTCTCCCACCACATTATTTGAATACCAATTGGGCGTTTTCCCTCTGGTTTTTCTACAAGAAGTTTACATTCCTCTGTTTCATTCCCCATTCGTGCCAAATGTCCTGCCCATCGCAATAGTCTTCTCCATTCTTCTGTGTGTCCATCTTTCATTTGGTTATCTCAGATACACATTTTATTATTTTTAACCTTTTAGCACTGAGGACAATGTTTCTGGACATTCGTTTTTAAAGAGAATGGTCTGAAATGAACATATTTAAAAAAAATTTAGAGTACTCGTTGCATGTTGGGATATCATTTCAGTAGATTATGTATATAACCTTGCTAACTTTTAAATGTCATTCTGAATCATTAGTTTAGAATAGGGGTATATGGAGAGCTTATGTCCGCGCGGCCAATAACCTCAGTGTTCGATAATGCCAGTGACTTAATTTAAATTAAGTTTCACTCTTATAAGCGTGTTAATGTTTTATTGCACTTTTCCATAAGTTTGGTTTTCAATCATATGAAGCAGAAAAAATAGAAAAAAAACTTTATGACGCGACTAGGTTTGGAAGACACATTTCCTACCAGTCGGCTGCTGGCCTCATATTCACATGTGTTAATCATAAGGGAGGACAATGATATAACCAATACAGGGATGATATGTGGTCAGCATGTTGGTTTCCCCAGTACTCTTTAAAAATAAAGAAATCTGCATCAAATTTGTAATTAGTTTTGTCTAAACCCTGTTAAAATTGTCTATTATTCTAAACTTTAACTTTATAATTACATTATAAGACATTCGTGCATTTTTTAAATTATTGAAAATCTAATTTGAAAAGTTTACTATTTATATCCTACTTTTGATATGAGTTATAAAAATTCTGAAAATAAATTCTAGGATACCAATGTACTAACAGAACCGTGAAAGAATTTTGAAATTGTCTTTAATTACTAAGTTATGTATATAGTGACTGTCAAAAGTGATCGTACACTTAATATGTTGGAAGGATCAAAATTTAAAATTATATATATATATATATATATGTGGTTTAAAGTAAAGTAAAGTGATCCCACAACAGGCCCGGAGGCCCTTGGGGTAGTAGGAGGTAAAGGCTCCCACTTTTTCTAGATAATCGGCACTTCATGTCAGCCGGCTTGTCAGCCCTGCGTGACAGCCGCCTTTACCCCAGAACAAGCGTCTGGTACTCATTTCAGTTAGAGGCTGAGTCGACCCCAGGGCCATAGTGGGGTATTTTGGAATCATTCAATTGAATTACTAGTTTGGGTAGGATATAGAAGTTGTCGGTTAGTAATTATACTTTCTCATATGATAAAAATAAATATTGCTAGCCCTACAAATGAAATTATTGACCCAATAGTGCCGCCAGAGGGTTTGGATCAGTTTAAAAATCCTGACCCCAATGGGACTTGAACCCTCGACCCTCCGGCTTGTAGCTCAGTGCTTTAACCACTACGCTACGGCGTGCCCCCATATATATGTGGTTTAAAATCGTAAAATTTTTAATATTAATGTTGATCCTAACATTATGACATTTTACAAAATAATGGAAATTCAAAGTAGTATTTTTTTTTAAATTGTTGCCTATCTCGTGTGTGCACAAGGTACTAAATTAATTCGCGCTATTGATTACGTAACGTTCACGAGTGTACCGTAGTATTCTCTGCAGTAAATATGAGACATCGGGGACCTGAAATAACAGGAAATGTAAAAAAACTCATAGTAACTTTATATAATAAGTTTGAAAGTCTATAAAATGTTTGAAATTGTGAACAGGTCTCGATCAACAATTCAAAGAATTATTGATCGATTTGGTAGTTCAAAATTTATCAAAAATCGTCCTCAAATGGCCGAATAAAAAAGATTACTAAACGTGTTGAATAAGTTAATTTATATCCTGAAAAATAATTTAAAAATGGATGTACATGTTACTATTGTGAGAAGATTCACAAGATCGAATGACAATTTATAAATATTCTCTTGGTATAGTGCACTAGTTTATAAAATTTATAGTGGATTCATGACTTTGAATTATATTCATAAAGTGTTATTTTTAAGGGGGGTAACATTTGAATTTGACCGGCCCGCAAAACATACTAAATGAATAAAAAACAACAGAAGGAAAATATTATAATTTCCTGGCTCACATCGAATTCTGGGGCCTGCATTCTGAAATAACGCCGTGTTAATTTCAAATGAGATCATATTTAATACATTCACATCAGGTAGAAGAGTTTCAGTATGGAGAAAGAAGATCGAAGAACTTAATTTTCAATATATTTTTCCTACAGTGGATTATGGAGGTGGATCCGTATTGGTATGGGGGTGTATGAGTGCAGCTGGTGTGAGGAATATACATTTCATTAATGGGAATATGGATGCTATGATATACATAAACATTCCGAACATCAAACTCCGTCAAAGCACCGAAAATTTAGTTTGATCAATGGTTTTTTGCTCATGCTAGATATTTACTGAGTAATAGGCTTTTGCTTTTCTACAAAAAACCAAAATACGTTAATATCGCACTTCAATATTATGACATTAACCCAATAGAGTATGTTTGGGATTAACACAAATGGAAAATTCGATGAAGGTTTATATCCTCCAAGTAGGAATTGAAAACAGCTCTAATGGATGAATGATGTGAAATCCTTTCTAATTCTATTGCAAAGTTGTTGCGTTCCATGCGCTGCAGAATAGAAGCAGTGATAGCATCAAAGAGATATCCTAAGTTATATTCCGGACTTTTTTTGTAAGGACTTCGTCAAAATTTCAAGTGTACGATCATTTTTGAATATTTAATTTGTTTTTCATTATTTGAGGTTTATAAAAATGTATAAAATATACAGAAAATTATGTTGTTAGTAGTAATTTTGTATCAAAAGTGTTTATGTTGTTTGAAATGTGTTAAAAATATAGTTTTTTAATTTCTATAACATATATATGTATTATACAAACAAATGCAATAATGAAATGTTTTCAGCTACAATCATTAAGTGTACCATCACTTTTGACGAAGACTGTATATATTTTTGCATAAATATTTTTAAATGTTTTTTTTCAGAAACATTTAAAGCTCCAAAGTATTTTTTTTTGTTAATAACCCATTTGGTGTTCTTTGTGTTAATATGCAGTTACTTCCCAAATGTGTGGAATACTAGAATGGAACACAGGATTGGAATAAAAAAAGTTAATTTCATACCATCCCCTTCCCTTATTAAAGAAATTATATTTATTAAAAGTATACTGGTAGTGTGTAATATACTGGGCACACAGTATAATTATACATTTACTGTTTTAATGTAACTTTGGATTTGAATTATAATTACTCATTCCTGTTACAATCTTTTGTTGTGCTTTTCGAATTATAATGAAAGTTCATGATTAAAATGTCCATAATGATTAATTTACAAGTTAAAAAAATATGGGGAAGCGCTTCAATTAAGTGTAATTTCATCATCAATCATAACTCGACATATAATCATTACTAAAAAAACTCATGAGATAGTCAGATCACCCATAGTGAATTTAAAAACCATTTTGTTCAACTTGACATACACAAGTGAAGTGTTTATAACAGCTTAGCACCAAGGTATCTCACGTGGAGCCCACTGCGAATTTTTCGCCCTCTCTAACAATTAAGAAGGAAAGGTTTTCTTTTCACTTATTCAACTAAACATAAATACACATTTCATTTGTTTAGGCGTAGCAGCACACGCCGAGTGTTAGTAAAATATAATTTGAATCTGTAGCTAATATTCCAAATATCGTTAAATTATGTGATATGATTTTGTATGAAGTCTAAGGACGTAATCAAGTAATAGGGGATTATATCATTGAGATATCGGTAAGGATTAAATCGATAGCTGACGGTAAAAGGTCGACAATATGTTATCGATATATTGGATTTCCTATTAAATACCGTTCGAGGGTTTATTCAACACAATTGGATTAGAGAAATCAAGCGCTCCAGCAGGCGGAGATACAAGAAATCAATCAACAAAGCGCTATCAGATATTTGAAATGAAACTAATAACATTCAAGCAATAACATTCCTGGAAACTAATTTATTTTAACATATGAACATTTTCTGGCAAATATTCAATTTGATCGAGGGTTAATGATTTGAGATAGATGAAGTAAGGTTATTAAATCAAATAGGTCTACGCCTGCAGCTATGATTAAGCCCTCATGCAGCTGGTCAAGATGGGTTGAATATTTTACTTGAGATTTTGGACAATTTTCTCAATTCGGAGGCTTACTTCACCTAATTTGGGCCACAGCTACTCTGAAAAATCTTATTACCAATACAAATCGTAACAAATTAATTAAATATTAATTAAATAAAAATAAAACTTAGTTTTATTTGATTTTCATATGTATTAATATATAATTCAGTGTACCGAAACAGCCGTCACTGAATTATATCTCATTAAATATGAAAATCAAATAAAACTAAGTTTTATTTTTATTTAATTAATAAATATGGATTTTCATCAAGTAAATACCAACTCAATTGATTAATGAATTAATTGATTACTAGTTCTACCTAATTTCATCTTCTTCACTTCCTGGTTTAGACATTGATTGCCTGTTCCGTCTTCACTAATAAAACTAAGACCATCTCTTCTGAGGACGTCCGATATATTTTCTTCCTCTCGGAAAAGAATGCAAAAATTTTCTTTGGTAATCTACTCTCTTCCATTATTTCTACATCTTCTTTCCACTGCTTCTTATTATTATAAATATGTTTTTTATGAAGTAGATCTGCAGTTCTTCACGAATATCATACTTTCTTATCTGGTCCATTCTAGTGCACCCTTTTATTCTTCTTAAAAGTTTCATCTCGGCTGCTTGGATTTTACTTTCTTGTTTGGTAGTGATAATCTAAGATTCGCTCCCATATAAAATAACAGGGACTGCCATTGTTTTATAAAATTTAAATTTTGTTATTTTATGGGGCTTTATTATTCAATGTTCTATTTATTGTGCCACAAATAGCTTGGAACTATGGAACCAGTTTATCATACTTACATTACAATTTTCAAGTGAACACCATTGTGTGTCAAGTTAGAATTATTACATCCAACCCGGAGATACAAGATAGACCGTTAGGACTAGAGATAATTCAGAACTTACAGACCAGACAAAATAAAATCGCGATATGATCAACTTAGTTAAAGCGACTGTATAACAATAAATAAGGTGAAATTGGTTGTAGGAATATTTTTGTAAATTCGTATGCTCAATAACAGTAAAAGCTAAGTCAGTTGCGACATCAGAATAAATATAAATGTGTTTAGTATGTGAATTAGATGTCTATGTATCATCCGAGAAAAAAATAATTTTAACGAAACAATTATACAATTTGTGGGAAATAAACAATTACAATGATTTGGACACGTGAAGAGGATGAATGAAGATAGATTGCCAGTTAGGAATTTGGAGTGGATTTCAAATCGGAGGAAAAGAAGAGGGAGACCTAAGAAGACATGGATAGAGGGAATTATTATTTAATGAAGAACAGGGTCCCTAAAGGGTAGAGAATGACAGGGGCGGATCTGAGGATGAGCTCTCAGACTCTTCAAAAGGTTCCAAATAGTCAGCGCAAAATATAGCCTCTCTCTACCAAACCCTTCCATCTACCTTCACGTGATGGTACTGTTTTTACTGAAGATGGAAGGTGAATGGCGAGTTTCTGGCGCCATAAAACCAGATGCTCGGGGCAGGCAGAGCTCTGTAGCCTTGTAAGGCAGTCTGTCTAGGAGAAAGACAACTCCGAAATTAAACTCTGGTCCTTCAGGTTGGGGGTTCCTTCAGGTTGGGGGTTTTGCGGTTGGGCTGGTAACCCACCCAAGTAAAAAAAAACTATCACTCAGAAGTCTCAAGTGCGAAAAAATATCTTTGGAACGGCCAAGGAAATGGTGGACTTGAGACCGGAACAGTTCGCTTTGACCTAATCCTGGAAAGGAAGAAGAAGAAGAAGAAGGAGGACAGAAGACTGAAGGACGGTGACTGAAAGGATAGAAATCAATGGAGGAAAAGAATCAAAACTTAATATTGAGCACAGGAAGTTGTTGTAAACATTTAAAACCCGTTTAAAAATATAAATTAGATGTCTATGCTTGGTAAAATTGACATACAAGAAAATCTGTTACTTGCCAGAATGCCTAGTAGCTAATCTGATAAAAATAAAGTTGATGTTAATATACAGTCATTTATCGTGATTTCCTAATAACTGCTGTTGCCGCAGTGTTTTAAGGTGGAACATATTTTAGTTTAATGTTTTTATTCATTCCTTGAGAAACTGCTATATCATGCGTTATATTCCAATTACTGCTAACGGAATTTCAGATTTTTTGGCATATAATTTGACAAACACCTGATGTGCAAGAACAAAAAATTCCATGAACCAAATATAGACTGTCAATGTATGTTATGCGAAAATAAAACATGTGACCGATATTACATTGAGCTATGCACAAAAAGAACAAAGACAATTTGTGAATATGCAAAAATGTAAATTAAAAATGTATCTTACTTTAATCCTGGCTATTTGGCTGCAATAAAATTATTAATTTGACAAACAGAACTTCCGCATTGGAAAGAATACGGACCATGTAATGTCCACTGATGTAATCAGACATTTGAAATATAATACATGCGATCCAATATAATCTTGTCATATTCAAACATATCACTAAAACGACAGGTAATTTTACCTGGCAAAGTTAGGATTTTGTCTACCGCTCAACAAGGTTAGATAAATTTATAAAAATTAGCCTCGTAATTAATTAAAATAATAATTGAAGTCAAAGACATGACTATATATTATACATACAACATACTGTAATTCCATTTCATTACCGCAGTTTAACCTCTCACTTTATATGCACTTTTACGCGCCATACGCCGCCCGGGCCTTACAGTGGAACAACCTGTCCGGAGAGGGATTTTAACTATGGAATTCACACACTTTTTTTGACCACACGACATGGAGGGTCTTCCCGAATGAGTGATCAGCTCAATGTCGAAGCCTCCTCCGAGACAACACAACATTAAGACGAAAGACACCATTTACACACACAATAATACTAAACACGGTGAATATGATAATGATGATTATGATGGTCAGACGATATTCGGGGACGATTCAGACCTTAGAGTTTTCTGACATTTGTCTTATAGGCGAGGAAAAAATATGAAAAAAATCATCACCCAGGAACCCTGTCCCCAGCAGAGATCGATCCTGGGCCCGCTGGGTACCAAGCAGCGATCCAACACAGAGACCATAGCGGTGGACCCAATATACTGCAATTAGGCCTACCTGTATAAAATATATATGGAATATTTTCTGTTCTTCATGCTTCCTGTTAGTTTTAAATTTGCCTCTACTTGAATCGTTTTCGATTACTTAATTTTTGCACTTGCCATGTGCCTGATGTGTACTGAAACTTAGAGAAAGCATGAAGCGGTAAAGGCATTATAAGCAATGTGCTAAAAGTATAGTTTTATCGTTAACTGTATTATCATTAATTTTATTCCATTTGTTCTCATTGCTTGTGATCATTCAATACGGTTTAAATCTTGAACTCTACCTCTCGCTGTAATAGAAGTAATCTGACATGTGACAGCAATGTCATGCCTCTAAAGGTCAATAAGGAAGTACACTACGTGGAATGTTACGCCTCAATTCTAGATCATTAGCAGGTAATCCCTCTCTAGGTCAGGCCTGTCCAACCTACGGCCCTCGGGTCATATGCGGCCCATTGCTCATAGCTTTATGGCTCGTGGATACTTCTGATATGACAATCGATTCCGGTTTGAAATTTCGTGCTTTGCAGCAGACGTTACAATAACGACTCAGGTGGAATATTTGTTTAAGGTTATGAACACGAGCACATTATCCATTCGGCTGTGCTTCGATGCATTGTTAGGGGATATAATTATTTTTGCTTGTTAAGAGCAAGTCTGTTTTCTTATTTATGTGCATGCGCGAGGTTATGTACCATTTTCATCTGATTATTGTTATACAGTGTTAGATACACTGAGCAATATTAACAAGAAAAGGGAAATATAAAATTAAAATAGAAGTTATGAAGATGCATTGAAGTTCTAAATAATTATTTGTGTTGTGTGCATGGAAATAATCTATTCTTGTATATGGTACAATGTTTAGAGAAATTACACTACTTCACATGAAAAATAATTGAAGTGTGAGGGGGCTTCAAGAGCCGCAATTTTATGAGAATACAAGAAAACTGAAATATCAGATAAGTATTTTTACACTAATGTCGTTTACGCATATTGCTGCATTAATTGCTTCTTAAAGTATAGTCTATCATTGGTACTAGTAACGGGGAAGAAAGCATTTAGTTATGGAGAAATAGGTAAGAAAAGTGAAATTGCTTTGTTAAATGCATTTGGTGATAGCAATGTATTTACAAAATTTGCAGTTGTTCCCCTTTTCCATGAAATAATCTCAAGACGAGTACAAAATGTGGGAGGACAAATAACCAAACGATTGCAGATTGAGGGAGGACAAATAATGAAAAAAAATTGAAGAGATGTTCGAAAATGCATCTACTTTTCACTATGCTTGAACGACAGTATCAACCAGACTGACAGCAGTCAATTTCAGATTTTCATACGGATGATCTTCAATGATATTTCAACTCAAGAAGAAATTTTTGTTTTATGTTCATTACGTGGATACTTGAAGGATGAAGATACATTTAAATCATTAAATGAAACAGTAATATTTTTGTAATGTGATCTTGTATTGTGATTGATGGTGTACCGTTTATGAGAGCAAGAGGTAGGCCTAATTAGGAAAGCTGGGGTAAAGTTGTCAAATATTATATTTCATAATTCACCAAGAATTTTGTGGGAATCAGTAAACAAAGTGACACAATGAATATCTTGGTGGCAGTTTCCCACAAGGTATGTAATATCAATAAGGGACAACTTCAATGCAGATCCCGCAAATTTTAAATGAACTTGCAAAGGCTAATACAGGGATTTGTCACTCCACTAAAATGTACGCTGCTAAGTGCAGGTATATGTTTTTAGAAATCTTTGCACAGAGAAATGAAATTCCAGTATTTTTAATAGAGATTACCAAGGATAATGAAATCTTGCTCGAAAAGAAAGGAGAAAGGGAAACTCGGTATTCCTGTCGTATTTGGTGTACTTCAGTCGAAAATCACCAAGAGCGCCGCCAGACTTAACATTCCCATCCAACGGACGAAACATTATCAACAATGCCATACACATTTTTTTTAATATATACAGCGGAGGAGTTTAAAATTTAATGCAGTTATCTGGTTCACATGTCCATAGCTTCGAATCCCGGTCGAGACAGGCTCCTGTGTGAGTTTTTTTTCGGAGTTTTTCCTCACCTGTAAGACAAATGTCAGGACGGCTAGGGCCCAACGGTCCCCGAAAATCATCCACCATCATCATTATCCTTATAATTATCATCATCCCTATCGTTATTGTCATCATCCTTCACCGGTATGGAAAGCAACGGGAAGCTACCACACCTGTAATTCCCTAGTAAAGCTGCAAAGCGCAGCATGAAAATGCTACGATTGCAGTGAAAGACCTGCCTTCGGGCAGAATTACTATGGATGGATGGATGGATGGATGGATGGTTTACAGGGACTCTGGTCGTCCCAACTTATCTAAAAACACGTTAAACTGAAAATACATAAAACTGTTATTCTACCAGTTATATGTTTGCGAAACATGTACTCTTACTTTAAGGGAGTAGAAAAAATTACGAGTATTTGATAATAAAATTCTTCTTCTTCTTCTTCACTTCCTGGTTTAGGCATTAAAATTCTGAGGACAAATTTAGAACCAAAGAGTGATGAACAAACAAGCGACAGTGAGTTACGTGATCTTTATAGGAAACCAGTTATAATAGGAACAGTTAAGTCTCTTAGATTGCTATAGGCAGAACATGTGGCACAAATAGGGGATGGAAGGGGGGTTTGGAAGCTTCTTGTAGAAAAACCAGAGGGAAAACGCTCAGTTTGAAGATTAATAATGAGATGGGAGAATAACATTAACCGTGATTTGAGCGAAGTAAATTATAGGGGATGATTGGGAAACTATTAGCTCAGGATAGGGTTGAATGGAGGGCTTACATCCGCGCGGCCGTGTATCTAGAAGTTCAAGAGTGCAAGTGCAAGTTATGTTGTAGTACATCTATGAATGTTAGAATTATCAAAATTTACTGTGTAATATAATGAACAAAAGAGTGTTGTTTTTATCTCTAACATAAAATAACTAATTTGAAATTTAAAATGGGAATAGTCTGTAAGTATTATTATGTTTTCCCACACAACTGGAGAAGAATTCATCTCAAAATATACAGAGGTAATTTGTTATTTATTTATTATGCCCAGAGAAAAATTTACAGTGTTTAAAGAGGAAGGACATTTTATTGGAACAACTAGCTTAAATTTAACAGTATTGGTTCAACAGGCGCCTTTCTGTGTAACCAAGCCGTTAATTTATAGCTTGTAAAACGCTTTATTGCGAATCCTCTGGTTTATTCCTTTAATTCCACGTATCTCTGGCGCCATGCTTGAAAAATAATTAACTTTTTTATCTAGTTCATGATCGTCGCACCTCTTGTACATTTCAAATTATTCTAATGCATTGTGCTTTTTATCTTACAAACTATAATTTTTATCGATATTCCAAAAATACTATCAACTTAAATGTGCATGTAAATTTATATACTTTGTTTCTTAATACCTATTTTTGAAAACAAATTTCTTTCAAACATAGTCTATTTCTGATAAGAATCTATTCGTAAAGAGAGGGGATGAACTCTTACGCGTGGTAATTATACTCTATGGTGCATTGGTTAGTAGCCTATCTGTGACTAGTATTCCAGTTTCAATTAAAGATACATATAGATAGGGTTTAAATTAAATTACCAAACAAATCATATTGCGTCAAGTTATGGAGCATGGATAAATTATTTTCATAGCAACTTGTATTAAAATATGAAAATATTTTAAGAAAACGGAAACTGTCATTGTTGAAAAAAATTGTGATTCTGCACTGTATTCTTTAGCCTGTGACAGTAACAAATTAACCTGTCCTCTGATCCTCAGAGGTATTGTATTACGGATTTATACCTTCATTTTTATACCAAAGTAAAAGAGAAGTCTCGCGTCGTAGCCGAGCGGTTAAGGCAAGATGACTTGGGCACTGAGCTCATGGGACTTTAGCTGGTTCGAGTCTCCATGAGAAAGAAATTTTCTCATGAAATTTCGGCCAGTATGTGACCGATGTCCATCCAGCATCGTGAGACATTTGGATAGCTACAATAAATATCGGCCGCATGTTGATAAAACCAGCTATAACGGCGGGAGCTCGACATTCTGACCACATGTCACTCCTATACTTGGTGGATGATCGTCTTCCTCTGTGATTATCACATGTGGATGTGAGGCCAGCAGCCGCGTAATAGGCCAGTAGCTTTCTAGGCCTATTAAGCCATGGAGCTTTAAATACAAGAATCGGGTGTTTTGACTCTGTGGACAGGGAGCGTTGAAGATTCGGTACTACCATCCAGACGTTTTGTTTCGGCAATGCTCATTTTCTAAAGTAAATTCTGGAATTGCATTACCAGGATCTATTTCATCATGAACATCACTTCATAATACAATTGAATATTAAACTGTTATATAGAAAAAAAGATTACAAGCAGCACAAAGAAAATAAAACCTAATACATTATTTTCAAATTAAGAATAAATTAGATGTAAATAAAACTTTTGTGATATCGAAACATTTCATTATCCCTTGAATCATTAAAAAGGGCACATAAGTTTTATTTTCATGCGATTTTTATTCTTTTGTTGAAAGCGATACTTGATGTGACCTTAGAAATTAAATCGTTCATAATCATAGGTAAGATTTAAATAAAATTAACGATATCAACAGTTGACTACATTTTAATATTGTTATAGGCCTTTACTTATCAAGTTATTCGCGCCTTAGCCGAACAGTTTAAGATATAGTGCCTTGGTGCAGAGCTACTGACCTTGGACTTATTGGAGTCCCCATGTGGAAACAAATTTTCTTATGTAATTTCTGCCAGTTGGGGGGCCGGTGGCCAGCCTGCATCCTGAGGAATTTGGGTGGCTACAATAAGTAAGGGCTCCAGATTAATGAAACTAGCTAAACGGCTGGAGGACCCAACATGCTGATCACAAGTCACCTCTACACTGGCTGGATGGTCGTCCAATTCTTTGATTAGTACATGAGGCCTGTAACCAAGAGCCGTCTATGCCTTTCGCGCCATCGAGTGTGTGTGTGTGTGCTTATCATGTTATTAGGAATAAAAATAAAATTAGAAACTCAGTACTGATGAATGGTTATAGTTCTCAGCATCTCGAGTAATAATCATAATGGTAACATATAAAATGATTTGTCGAAAATCAAAATTCAATTTAGCAATTGTTTCAGAAAAATAGCAAACATTCAACTCAGTATTTACCTCAGTTTGTGGGGAAAACTAGCAAAAACTTGTCGCATCGGACGTATCCTCAATTTGAATTCGTGATCTCCGAAATAAGATCTTGGAATACTGGGGGGGGAACCAAATTTACGAATATGCTAGTTTCCTTCATTCATTTTATTTGAAACGACTTACATACCATGTAGCGGCTGCGTTGGGCTAGCGGTTATGTTCTTTTCCTCTGGTCACAAGAGTCGCGGGTTCAAAACCGGCCGGGGTCGATGGATTTTTTAGGATGGAGAAATATAAGGAGCGAGTCTTCCGGGACGGGCTTTAAGCCGTGAGTGTCGAGTCTGAAGATTTTCAGACTCGCAAAAGAATGTTAAGCCAGGATAGAGAGGCCTCTAAGGAAAATTTATTGACCTTCTTCATCATAATAATACTTTTGTGTCACTAGATGTCTAATTGGGTGAGTCTTCTCTTCTCAATTTATATTAATGATGTGACCAAGAAACTACAACACTGCAAGTATCATTTTTACGCCGACGACTTACAGATTTTCACACACTTTAGCCCTGACGAAATTAAGGAATATATTGACAAAGTAGAGGATATAAGAGAAGAATTGAAAGTACAGCCTTTATTGGATAAAGTCTCGAATTACAGACAGAAATGGATTGATCACATGGATGGAATGAGTAAGGAGAGATATCCATTGTTAGCAAGAAATTATCAAGCAAGAGGAAGGCGTGATGTTGGAAGACCTAGAAGACGTTGGGCTGATGCATTATGAAGTCGGAACGGGCAATTGCCTAATCCCTGGAGTGGTGATGATGATGATTGACAAAGTAAACACTAACCTCAGACATATATCTTTAATGGTCCAGACAATATGGGCTAAAACCAAATGTAAACAAAACACAAGCAATAATTATCGGGCATCCAAGACTATTACACTCTATAAACAATGGCAATATGCCGGCTGTCATATTAGATAACGAACAAATTCCTTATACCAACGTCGTTAAAAACATGGGACTTTACTTAGATTCAAATTTAAATTGGCATATCCAAGTAAAACAAACATATAAAAAGATCTTCTCCATAATGCATTCCCTAAAGCGTCTCAAAAATTTTCTTCCTACAGTTCTTAAAGAATTTTAATTCAAACCTTAGTGATGCCACATTTTGACTATTGTGACGTTCTACTAACTGACATAATTGACGGATTGTCGGACAAACTGCAGCGTGTCCATAATATGTGTATCAGATTCATATTTAATGTTCGAAAATACGATCACATTTCTCCATTTTTCCACGAATTGTCTTTGCTACATCTAACAGAGAGAAGAAAATCGCACTGTCTAATTCTCTTATTTAAGATCCTACAAACCTCGATTTCCAATTATTTATCATCTCGTTTCCAGTATCTATCCTCAAACCATAACTTAAACACAATATCACAACATAGTCTATTGCTTAATATACCGCAACATAGGACATCACATCACTCCATGTCATATACTATCTTCACTTCTCGCAACTGGAATCCCCTACCACAAGAAATAAGGGGGCTGCCGGACATTGGCAACTTTTAAAAGAAATCTAAATTTATATTTGCTCTAACCTCGACTTCATCATTACCCAGTGTAAGTTATATATATATTAATTGGTGTTTCTCGTATAATTTATCATATTCATACTATTATTATCATTATTATATTATCATTATTATATTATCATTATTATATTATTATTATTATTATTATCGTATTATTATTGTTATTATCGTATAAAATGTTGTGTGTACATGACATTTACATTGCTACATTTAATGTATCTTTAACTGTTTATAATTAATATAGTGTACATATATATTTGTCAAATATTTAATTGTATTTCTGCTGGTTGAGTGGAAGAGAAGGCCTTATGGCCTTAACTCTGCCAGAATAAATAAAACATTATTATTATTATTATTATTATTATTATTATGTTGACCGCATACCATTTATGACATCTTTAGGCTGTTATCCATTCTAGGTACATATCAAGAAATTTCCACCAAGTATGAAGTATGGACAAACCTTTACTAATCAAATATTACTTACATAATACGATAAGGACAATGTAAATATAATACCATAGCATGCAACTAAATACACAAGGGACTTTAAATGTATATTTTCTCATCTAGAAACTGGGCCAATTATCCTCGCATTGATGGTACAGTCAACAATGAACACTCTTAACCCTCTGAAGTTATAGCATGCTTATTAACAAGTCTCTTGATACTTGGTATTAATTTAGTGTAGAGTATTACAAAAGTTTTAAACAATAACCTTCATTGTTCAGAGGACGTATCATTCAATCCGGGCACATTAATATTATCAGTGACGCTCGCCCACTGGGATGTATAAAAGCTGTAATGTGGTAACTGAAACTGCAATATGGTACCTTCTAAAATTCCTCATTTTAATTTTTCAAATAGGCACGAGTTATAGAAAACTATCTGTATCCTGTAATTAAAACATTATGTTAATATGCACTGTATGTGTATATATATCCATAGTAATTCTGCCCGAGGGCAGGTCCTTCACTGCAATCATAGCATTTTCATGCTATGCTTGCAGCTTTACTAGGGAATTGTGTAGGTGTGGTAGCTTCCCGTTGCTTACCACACCGGTGAAGGATGACGATGATGATGATGATGGCCATATGATTTCGGGGACCGTTTGGGCCTTAAAGTTTTCCTGACATTTGTCTTACAGGCGAGGAAAAACCCCGATAAAAACCTCAGCTAGAAAAACTGTCCCGACCTGGGATCGAACCCGGGCCCGCTGCGTGGCAAGGCAGCACGCTACCTCAAGACCACAGCGGTGGATATATATATATATATATATATATATATATATATACATATCCATCCATCCGTCCATCCATAGTAATTCTGCCCGAAGGCAGGTCCTTCATAGCAATATAGCATTTTCATGCTCTGCTTGCAGCTTTACTAGGGAATTGTAGGTGTGGTAGCTTCCCGTTGCTTTCCACACCGGTGAAGGATGATGATGATGGCCATATGATTTCGGGGACCGTTTGGGCCTTAAAGTTTTCCTGACATTTGTCTTACAGGTGAGGAAAAACCCCGATAAAAACCTCACCCAGAAAAACAGCGCCGACCGCGATCGAACCCGGGCCCGCTGCGTGTCAAGGCAGCACGCTACCTCAAGACTACAGCGTTGGACGTATATATATATATATATATATATATATATATATATATATGTGTGTGTGTGTGGTAGGCCTTTCAGAAATCAGCTTCCATCATCAGTAGTATTTTATTAGTGTTGAATAGTAACCAGATATAGTAAGAACAGTTAAGTCTCGTAGACAGCAATGGGCAGGACATGTGACACGTACACACACACACACACACACACACACACATATATATACATTGCATAAAAGAGGAGCATGGAAGCTTCCTGCGAGAAAACCACAGGCAAAGCACCCAGTTGGTAGACCAAGAATGATGTGAGAGAATAGCATTATCCATGATTTGAGGGAAATAGATTATACAGATATGATTGGAAAACATTACCTCAGGACAGGATAGGGATGTATGGAGAGCTTATGTTCGCGCTGCCATGAACCTACAAGTTCGTGAATTATATATATATATATATATATATATATGTGTGTGTGTGTGTGTGTGTGTGTGTGTGTATGTGTGTGTGTGTGTTAAAGAGTATTGCGTAGGAAAGTTACTTTAGTTAGAATTTGTAAAGGAATGGAATCAGACGGAAAGTAATTAGATAACTCTCTTAAGGAAGAGGGTTGATAAGGGATAGTTGGAGTTTCGACGCCGGGACGTACAGTCAGCATGCTGCAACCGTTACCACAGGAGGGCATAGCCGGGAGATAACGCCATTATGATAATAGGGTTGCTAGTCAATATATATCTGCTTTTCAGAAAATGTAGACGCTATAAAATATTTAAGATACTACGTAAAATTTTTAAATAATAAAAACTTCCATTTTATTTGTTATTTTTAGTGAGGAGGATTTGTATTATTCCTCAAACTTCGTCAGCTTCTATCACCGGTTCCTACACATCAATTATCTAATTTACCTTATTCATACATATCAATTATCTGATCTGCACAATTGATTATTTTGCCAATCATCTTCCAAAATTGGCATTCCAAAGTACTATAACTGAACATAGGGACCAAGGAAGACCAAAATATCGGTGGAAAGATCAAGGCCATCTTCGTTAGGTTTACTGTCACAGGTCACATGACCTAAAACATATGTTCATGATGTTGATGATGATGACGATGATGATGATGACAATGACGATGATGATGACCAATCATCTTCAATCCTTTCAAAGCCAACAAACGCTACCAATCCACAATTACACACCAATCTAGCCCATTGACTATCTAATGAAGATCTTCGTTTTAATGGGTCTCAGATATTCTGTTTCTTCTCAGAGTATACTCGTGACAATATGTGTTGAGTTGCTACACTAGCAAGTTTAGCTAGGGATACGATTTGTATATCTAAGGATCGTCTAAGTTTCGAATACTGAAGATTTGTAACTTTTCTTCCAAAATAATCTACACCCTTGAATTCTCAATTTAAATATTCCATCTATCTGATCTAGAACGAATTAGTGAATCTCAAAAACAGTGGGTAAGTGATACTTAAGGAACCGTCAAAACGTCTAAGAAGGAAATAATAAAAACAATTGAAAAGTCGTTGGAAGGACGACCAGCGTCTACGGCATGTAGTGCGCCGGGGAGCGGAACGGGCCACAGCCCCATACCTTGAAGATGATGATGATGATGATGATGATGATTGAGAAGTAAAAGGAGGAGGAGGTGGAGAGGAATTAACGAAATTGGTTCCATCACTAAGCAAAATTATTTTAGCTTCATTTCACAAAGTGACCAAGAACAGGTGGGAGAATGAGATTATCATGATTTGAGAGAGATATATTATACAATAACTTTTATAAGAAGGACCAAAGAATGCACAAAATTAGACCATATATGAAATGAAGAAATAAGAAATGAATTAGAAATATATTCACCAAATGATAGAATTCAACAACACCGCGTCGGCTGGGAAGAGTACGTTTAGAGAATGGAAGAAACAAGATTGCCCAAGATAGCATATTATTATAAACCCAAAGAGATTAACCCATTCTCCTCAAAACTCGCCGCCTGTTAAATGGCCTTCAACTCAGAAGACGAGGTACACTCGCTTAACTCTATTATATATTTTGCAATACTTTGTACATCCCTTGGCAGGGTAATATTTTGTTAGCATTTGTGAATAGTAGAATTATTTCTTCTGCCATCAACTTTAGTGATCTCAAGAACCGATACATTTTGTTTGTTTTGAATGTCTGAAATAGACAATATAATTTACGCTAACTTAAATCCGGTTTCTGGGGAAATGCACTGAGCATTTAAACCTGAAACGAATGGGTTAAGGGATGTAGGAAGACCTAGGAAGAGATGGAAGGAATCATTGTGAATTCGAAACAGGAGAATCGCCTAAACCATGAAGTGAAGATGATTATGATGATGATGCTATTATATAATGAATAATTCGGCAATATTAGGTCAGAATAAGGATTAATGGAGAGTTTTTGTCCGTGAATCTCCAGGTTATATAAAGTCAGTGAGTTAGTTATTTAGTGTGTTATGTTATATATATATATATATATATATATATATATATATATATGTATATATGTTGCAGCATAATTCAGTTAACCGAAAATGGAAATATTTTATTTACTGTAGCAAAAACAACTACCGAAATTGTTCAAAGTGACCTCCATTGTTTTTTAAGCAGTAGTATTTGAGATTATATTCCGAAGGTCCCGTATTCAAACCTCAGTTTCAACCAATTTGATTTTTTTCCTTGCAACCACATGCAGTGGTAAACTGAATTATGCCGCACCTTGTATATGACTTGAAAAGAAAAATAAACGCCTGAACCGGGCTTTCAACCCGAAATCCCTAACTTATACTTTATTGACATAACACTAGTTAACTTGGGCTCCTAGCACAAACATTTATTTTTCTTCCTTTTATATGGTTCACTCAAAGTTACATCTATACGAAAACAAGTGTACCTAAATTAGTATGGTTCAAATTCTTCCCTGTAGGGGGAGAGCGCCTAAATCTCCATTAAGGGAAAAACATGGGCTTGTAAGATACAAGAAGATATACGGTTCAAATTCTTCCCAGTAGGGGGGAGAACGCCTAAATCTCTGTTAAGGGAAACATGGGCTTACAAGATACAAGAAGATATATGGTTCTTCAATCGTGAGAGGCAACGGGACCGCATCCTCATTGTCATGCTGTGACTTCTATAAAAAGTAAGCATTTTCAAGAGAATTTTGTACCATAGCAGTAAAGCTACTTCATGTAGATGTTATAATTAAAATTTTGACATTTAGAAAAGCATATGATTCAATTAAGAGGGAGAAGTTATATAGTATCCTGCTGGAGTTCGGAATTCCTAAAAAGTTAGATTTATACGAATGTGTCTAAATGGGGCACAAAGAGTAGGGTGCGTGTACGCAAACAGTTTTCGGACACTTTTGAAATCCAGAATGGGTTCAAGCAAGGAGATGCACTATCTCCTCTACTATTTAATTTTGTACTAGAGCATGCCATTAAATCTTTAGAGAATGAGGAAGGCTTACAACTCAAAGGTATTAATAAGCTGTTAGTTTATGCTGATGATGTAGTACTATTGGCCCATAGCGAGGAGATACTAAAGGACAGCATGCACACACTATTGAGTAACACTAAGAAATTAGGACTGGAAGTAAATATCAATGAAACTAAATATATGGTCACACGTAGAAATACATTATATAATGGAAATGGACAGCTAATGACAAACGACGGAAATTTTGAGGCAGTGGCTGAATTTAAATACCTAGAAACAATAATCACAAATAGGAATGAGATGCACAAAGAAATTAAACATAGTCTCAATTCTGGAAATGCGTGATATTATGCACTGCAGAGACTCTTGATATTCCAACTCCTTTAAAAAAAACGTTAAACTGAAAATAGGCCTATATAAAACAATTATTCTACCAGTTATATTATATGGGTGCGAAACATGGAGTCTTACTTTAAGAGAGGAAAGGAGATTACAAGTATTTGAGAATAAAGTACTTAGGGAAATTTTTGGACCAAAGAGAGATGAATAGACAGGTGAATGGAGAAGACTTCATAACAATGAACTACATGGTCTTTATAGGAAGCCAGATATAATAACAGTTAAGTCTCGTAGACTGCGATGGGCAGGACATGTTGCACGTATGAGGAATGAAAGACTTGCATGGAAGCTTCTTGTAGGAAAGCCAGAGGGAAAATGCCCAGTTGGTAGACCAAGAATGAGGTGGGAGAATTACATTACCTATGATTTGAGGGAAGTAGATTATACAGGCAATGATTGGAAAGCATTATCTCAGGATAGGGATGTATGGATAGCTTATGTCCGCGCGGCCATGAACCTAAGGGTTCGATAGTGTCAGTGATTAAGTAAGTAAGTAAGAAATGTAGGTCAAGAGTGATGTGAAAAAAAGAAACTCCTGAACGGAGATTTGTGTGTGTATGTGTGTGTGTGTGTGTGTGGTGTAAAATACTGTTCCACTATTCACTTCATAGACCGAATTTGCGCTGCGGACACAATTTATGGATTTTATAATTGGGTCAAGGTACCATTCGACAGATCGCATCACGATATTTGATGTGCATTTATATAGCGTACGTTCGTGTTTGTTTTTGTGGGATTTGTTTAGTGAAGATTGATGAAGAGAGAGAGAGAGAGAGAGAGAGAGAGAGAGAGAGAGAGAGAGAGAGAGAGACAGACAGACAGACAGACAGACAGACAGACACACAGACAGACAGACAGACAGACAGACAGACAGACAGACAGACAGACAGACAGACAGACAGACAGACAAAAGACAGACAGACAGACAGACAGACAGACAGACAGACAGACAACAGACAGACAGACAGAACAGACAACAGACAGCAGACAGACTGAGGAAGAGAGAGAGAGAAGAGAGAGAGAGAGAAGAAGCATGAAGATAGAAAAGAACAGGATATGAAGAATATGATTCGAGAGAAAAATATATAGAGGGAGAGAATATGGAGAGAGATAGAAGAGATAGAGAGAGATAGAGCGAGATAGAGAGATATAGAGAGAGATAGAGAGAGATAGAGAAGATAGAGAAGATAGAGAGAGATAGAGAGAGATAGAGAGAGAGAGAGGAGATAGAGATAGATGAAGAGAATAGAGAGAGCTCGCGCGCGATCGCGCGAGCTAGCGCGCGCCTCGCTCGCGCTCGCGCTCTCTCCGCGCGCTCGCGCAGCGCTCCGCGCGCGCTCTCTCGCTCGCTCGGCTCGTCGTGCGCGCGCTAAGCGCGCGCGCGCGCTCGACGCGCTCGCGCGCGCTCGCGCGCGCGCTCGCGCGCGCGATCTCGCAGCGCCTCGCGCGCGCGCTCTCGCGCTCGCTCGCGCGCGCGTCGAGCGCGCGCTCGCGCCGCTCTCGCGATCGCTGCCTCTCGCGCGCTCGCGGCGCGCGCTCGCGCGCCGCTCGCGCGATCGCTCGCGCGCGCGCTCGCGCCGCGCGCTCTCGCGCGCGCTCGCGCCGCGCTCGCGCGCGCGCTGCGCCGCCGCGCTCGCGCGCGCCTAGCGCTCCGCTCGCGCGCGCGCTCGCGCGCGCGCTCGCGCGCGCGCTCTCGCGGCTCGCTCGCGCGCGCGCTCGCGCGCGCGCTGCGCGCGCCGCGCGCGCGCGCTTCGCGCGCGCGCGACTCGCGCTCGCGCTCGCGCACGCGCTCGCGCTCGCGCTGCAGAGCGCTCTCGCGCGTCGCCGCGCGCCTCGCGCGCGCGCTGCGCGCGCGCTCGCTCGCGCGCTCCGCGCGCGCTCGCGCTCGCGCTCGCGCGCGCCCGCTCGCGTCGCGCGCCTCGCGCGCTCGCTCGCGCGCGCGCTCCCGCCGCGCGCGCTCGCGCGCGCGCTGCGCGCGCGCTCCGCGCGCGCTCGCGCGCGCGCTCGCGCTCAGCGCTCGCGCGCCGCTCGCGCGCTCTCGCGCGCTCGCTCGCGCGCGCGCTCGCGCGCCGCGCTCTCGCGACGCTCGCGCGCGCGCTGCGCTCTCGCGCTCGCGCGCGCGCTCGCCGCGCTCGCTCGCGCGCTCGCGCGCTCTCTCGCGCGCGCGCTCGCGCGCGCTCGCGCGCGCGCTCGCGCGCGCGCTCGCGCGCGCGCCTCGCGCGACGCGCTCGCGC
>JASPKZ010004200.1:0-118793 GCA_030220185.1 Diploptera punctata | reverse complement strand
ATATCAACCTTCAGAAAATTGTAATCGATAACACTAATTTATGATATTCCAATAGTCATTGTATTATAAACAATGATTACTTCCAACTCTTGCCCTTATTCCTAAATGTAAATAATGAGCAAGAAAGTGATTGGTTACGACGTCATTTTTTTTAAATTGAGGAATGGCCGTTCCACATAATGTCATTTCCCTGCAATAACATATAACCACAAATGAAACAATTTACAACTGCATTTCGGATATCATATAATCAGGAGTTTAACAATGTATTTGTATTGTTGCTTTCGTGGCAAGAAGGCTGAATACGTCTTCACTTGTAATTGTCACAAACAAACGAAAACGCATTCAGAATCGAACATAAAAGTTACGAACAACATGGCTCAAGGATGAGTATGGGGTGTGATTACCCCTGACAGCACACAAGACTCACATCGACGTGGCATGCTATGATGAGGTTGTTCAGGAGTTCGATGCTCATCAATTCCACTCCTCATGAGACATGTGAAGGTCTTGAAGTGCCCTCGCAGAGCTGACGAGATGCAATTTGTCTCCTAAGGCATCCCATGCATGCCTATAGGATTCATATCCGGAGACCTCGCTGGCCACTCCTACGCTGGATCTTCCTCCTGAAGAAACTCATCCACCAGTTGTGACCCTGTGAGGTCGGGCATTGTCATCCATGAATATGAATTCTGGACCCACACTCCCCTGAAAAAGTCTACATGAGGTTCCAGGATCTCTTCTCTATACCGCTGAGCATTAACAGTGCCACCTGCGAAGATGTGAAGCTCTGTGCGTGGCATTCATCATTATACCTCCCCATACCAGGAGACCACCGCCACCAAATGGATGTCTTTCCACGATGTTCATGGGGTTGTAACGAGTTCCTTGCTCCCTCCAGATAGTCACGCGATGTGAATCACAGTTCAAGCTGAATCTGGACTCGTCTGTATATAGCACCGCTGCTCCACCGATTTAGAGTCCAGTCGCGATGTTCCTGACTCCACCGTAAACGGGCTCTCTTGTTATCAAGGGTGAGTGGGACGCACACTACAACGGCCGCCTAGCATACAGACCAGCAGCTCTGAGTCTTCTATAGACAGTTTGTCTGAATACTCTGATACCTGAGGCGGCCACAAGTTCTGAACTCAGTTGTCTGGCAGACATTGTTCGGTTTCTTCTTGCAGTTAACGCAAGATATCAATCCTGCTGAGGATTTGTAACTCTTGGAAGACCTCCACTGGTCCTTCGCCTAACGTCTCCGGTCTCTTGGAACCGTCGCCATAACCTAGATATAACATTTTGTGGCACATTAAGTGCTATGGAGACCTCAGTTTGTATCTGTCCTGTTTCTAGCCGCCCAATAATTCTACCCCGAAGCAGAGGGTCCAGATGTTGTCTTTGTGCCATTTTACTGCAATCTGTTCTTACACTACATCTGATTATATCATAACTCTCTTTAAAAATGAAGATTTATGGAACAGGGCTTAACTGCAACAATGCAATTTTCATTTATAATTGCTATTAATTTTTTCATTGTTGAAGAGATATTATAATTTAGTATGTAAACTAAATGTACTGAGAAACGTTTTGATAAATAATTTTTACTCCTTGCTCCTCTTTAAGCATTTTGATTTTCCGTTTTACAAATTATCCTAAACTTTTGGACACCAGTGTAAATGTTCCTGAGTCTTATTGTTTTGCAGTTTGTTGTATCTGATAGAAACAATAAGATATTTGAAGCAGTAAATAATAAGAGTTTATTTATATGAATTATTGTATAATTTTGAAAAATATTAAATAAAATATAATTTCAAAATAATTACTTCTATGTGTTACCCACTAGTGTTTTCAAGTCATTTTCAAACATATTCCTATATTTAATGTTTTATTTTAGGAAGTAATATTTTGAGGTTCTTTTAATTAAATTATTTGGAGTCTGTTCATCTTAACTCAATATTAATGTTGATTTGTTCTTGAACATGTTTCGATTATAGCATATCAATGATTATGATATAAGCGAAACATGTTCAAGATAATCAACATTAATATTGACTCCAAATAATTTAATTAATATTCCTGTATGTTACGTTGGAGACCATCTTTTCTTGAGGAAATGCAGTGATGGAATTGAAGACTATAGGGAAAAAGAGAGGTAAGTCAGTAAATGTGATAAAAAAATCAGTTAAGGGCACATTCATATAGCTTGAGCAGTGAATTTTATATGGGCTAAATTATGGAGCAAAAGTAAGGCTAGTCACTGAGATTTTTTTTTTTGCAAATGCCCCAGGTTGCCCTTCGACATTCCTGGTGTTCCCTCCTGGCATGGCATACTTGTAACCCACTTCTGAGGTTGGGGCGCCTGGAAGCCAGGGTTACATTGCCCCGATGATATGATGGATGATGATAGTGGTGCACCAGGAGAGTCCCTAATCCCAAGCTTAATCTAGATGAATATGAATACAATGATTTCGATGGCCATATGATTTCGGGGACCGTTTGTGTCTTACAGGTGAGGAAAAACCCAGAAAAACTGTCCCGACCGGGGATCGAACCCAAGGCCCATTGATAGTGAAAAAAAAGGTAAGTCTATAGTGAACAGGGGAAAAGGAAAGCAAGTCATTTTAATCTAACTGTTGCAGTGCAGGTGTAGAGTAATAGAACTGGATTTATTCAATATTGGTCTTATTTGGGAGGAGAATTACATGTACACTATTTTTTCATTGTATTGCTTCATATGTTGTTTTACTAGTAATATTGTGCGAGAAAAGTGAAAACTGGAATCACATACATTCAAAATGAATGAGTATGATCAATAACTGTGTATCTTATGAAAGCTGTAAGAAGAGGAAGAGTTTTTGGCAGGATGAAAGATACTAACAAAAATTGAGAGCTCAGATTCATGAAACTGGAGACTCCTGTAATTGTAGGTTAAAATATTTAAAACGTATTGATGTAAATCAGCAAAATAAATGAATCAACAAATTCAAAATTTACAATGTTAGAGGCACAATCTTTATATATATTAAAATTAATGTTGGGAAGTAAACATTATGAGCTTATATCATTAATAGTGAGGGGAGAACATATTTTAATAACTCACGTCATACAATTTCAAATTTATTTGATTTAAGTCCATTGGTTTCGAATGAATTTTTCATTGATCTTCAGTTTATTTTCATGACACCAACTGTTGAAATTCTATGTTTGTTGATTTCACCATGGTTATCTCTAACGCTGCCATCTTTTGGTTGGCTTTATAAATTTTGAAATAAAATTTTTTCTATAGGAATATCAAAATTCATTGATCAATATTTATTCTTTTGAATGAATATCTTCTCCCAAACTGTTAATTCTAATAGTTTATCCAATTGTTTCAAAAGTTTGCATCTCTATTAATTTTATGATGTTCTAATAAACTATGTGCAGCAATTGCTGATTTTTCAATTTCACAATTTGAAACAATTGGATAAACCATTAGACTGAACAGTTTGGGAGAAGATATTCATTCAAAGAAATAAATATCTATCAATGAATTTTGATGTTCCTATAGAAAAAATGTATAATGCCAACCAAATATGGCAGAATTAGATGATTGGTGACATCAACAACTGAAAGTAAACTGAAGATGAATGAAAAATTCATTCAAAACCAATGGGCTTAAATCAAATAAATTTGAAATTGTATGAGTTGATTTATTAAAAATATGTTTCTCCACTCACTATTAACCTTTATATATATGTTTGGTCCACACTATTAAAAAAACAGAGGAGGCCAAAATAAATGAAGATGATGCTCTCCTTCGTAGTAAAGTTTCAGATACAAGGGTTTTTTTTTTTTAAGAATTTCAGATGAAAATAATGCAAATGAAATAAAGATATATGTAAAAAAGTTTTCAGGTTTATAAATGCCATTTCAAAATAGAGAATTGAAAATATCCGAAAATCTATAAATACTAATGCAGAGATAGGCAAGGATATGTAAGGCAAACACACCAACAGGCAGACCAAATTGTCCAAAACTGGTTATGGAACACACATCATTTAAGGGTCCTGAAAGCCATTATAGCATAAAGAAAACAGAAGTTGTATTTACCTGGGGAACTGTGTATTTTTTAACAACGTATAACATGTATAAAGACAATTATTCTGAAAACTTTATATCTTCTGAAATGTATTAAACCATTTTCATAACACAGTTCAACATTTAATTTGGATACCCCAGAAACGATTCGTATAGTATCTGTGATGAATTTACTGCTAATAAGAAGTCGCTCCTGTTCAGTTAAGTACCATTGCAAATGAAGAGATGAGGCTGGAGAGGTAATGTATCTTGAAACTGAAAACAAGGTTCACATAGCACGAACTGAGATTATTTATAACGGCCAGAGGGAAGCATGGAAGAGAAGTACTAAATTTATTTCCATGGATTTTCAGAAAAATCTCCCCTGTCCAAACATCATATATTACAAGCAACGATTTAGCTACTTTTCTTTCAACATTCAAAGTTGTTTGATAACAAGGTCATTTTCTATATTTATTCTGAAACTCATGGTAGGAAAGGAGCCAATAAGGTAACTTCATTTCTTATTAATCAGTATATTACAAACATCCTTAACCCAAAAATCTAGTAGTTTAATATATTCTGTGAATCTGCAGGAGGGCAAATAAAAATTACATGCTCTTTAGATATTTACACTACATTGTTCATTAGAAGACACATTTGCAGTCAGTTCTTGTCACATTCCCAATAAGTGGACCTACATACCTAGAATGTGACAAGGGTATGGGTCTGATAAAGTCAAACATTTTTAGTGAAATTCGTTAAGACTGGGTTGCAGTATTCCAAAGTGCAACAATGAAAATAATGAATATATGTAAGACAAAAAGAAAACTCTCACTGTTCTTATAATAGGTCCAGGGGAACAACCAAAAAAATTGAGCTTCCCAAGATCTACTCCAAGTTTTCTTCTTCTTCTTCTTCCTTCCAAGTATTAGGCCAAGGCCTGTTACGATCCTATAGAAAATTTTCCCTCCAGCGTTTGAGGGAAATTCTCGTATAAGACTTGAAAGCATAATAATAGTCCCTTCGATTGGTTGCTGGCCAAAGGAAGGATACTCCAAGTTTTACAAATTAAACTAATCTGTTCCATCACAAGTTCATCCGCAGACAGGACGTTCCTATATTATGATTACACCTGAATAACCATAAAGCACAAAGGTTTGTAATCTAGCAATTCTATGCATTGAGAGGGAGAAATGTTGGAATTTTTTTTAAGGACCTCTCATCAGATTTGTTGCTTAATGGCTCCAAATCACCTTATATATATATAACATGGCTTGCATTATCATAATCATTTTGCATGTTATTAAATAATTCTTCCAAGAATGAGAGTTTACAAGCAGCAACATTTTCAGGAGATGGATTAGATACTTTGTAAACACTGTAATACATGGTCCCGACCAAAATAATTGCTCTTCTTATACCATTAAAATGGCTTGTTCCATGAAAACTTTTACATAACCCAAATATACTAAAGCATTCCAATGATGATGATGATGATGATGATAATACACTACCATATTATATTAATGTAAAAGTGTTTTTAAATCAATCATTAGGTTAATTTAAAAACAGGCCTAATCAAGAAAAAATATTTTTCGTCGTTACGCATGTTTTATGGATAGTTTCTTATTTCCTATAGTTTCAACGTTTCTATATTAATTCTATTATAGTTTTGAAAATCTTTCGTTGGACATGTTCTTTATTTTCTGGCAAATTTTCCACGTGTACTAATATACGTGATCTGTGGAACGTGTTTGTGTTGGTTCAATGTGTTTATTTAGGTTTCTATGGTAACGCGATAAGTAACAACCAATAGCATTTCATTCCCCTCCTACAAATTTGTTCCGCTTGAATATGAGGTATGAGAAATATACGATTCAAAATAATTTTAACGGTAAACCGCCCGTTTGTTTACGTCGGTGTTATATGGCGTGGTGAAACGCAAACACGCTTAGTTATTTTTAACCCGGTTATGTAACTCGTCGTGAAGGTTAAATTTCACCGATGTTGGTGAAACCGGCCCTAAGTCTACCACTAAAACGGAGCCAAAAGATATTGAAGTGTTCGGAAATGTGATCATAACGGCGGATGTTGAAATGAAACGAACGCAAGGATCATTAACAGGCAGCAGTCTCTGCGACAAGTCATAGCTTAGGTCATTATATATAACGACACAATAATCGAAGTGTGGCAACACAGATTCTTCACAAGGCTTTGTTTTAATGAACCCGGGAGATATTTCTTTACGGTTCTAAGATAATGTAAGATGGAGAAATATTTCAATAGAGGTGTTTTACTTGTGTTTGTCAGGTTAAATTTGAGCCTAGATTTAGTCCAAGATCTATTACTGAAGAAGAATAGAGGATAATTATATTATTTATAGTAATGTTTGGCGGTTAATTTAGTTCTGCTTATTCCCATACATATTATAGCGAGTAACAGATGTTTACCTAATCGCCTTAATGAGACACCCAGATAGCAACTAAGGAGTATTTGAGAATAATAATAATAATAATAATAATAATAATAATAATAATATAAATGTTTTATTTATTCTGGCAGAGTTAAGGCCATAAGGCCTTCTCTTCCACTCAACCAGCACAAATACAAATAAATATTTGACAATATAGATATACACTATAATAATTATAATGAAGTTCTTAGGAAAATTTTTGGGCCAAAGAGAGATAAACAGACAGGTGAATGGCGAAAACTACACAATAGTGAGCTACATGATATGTATAGGAAGGCAGATATAATAAGAACATTTAAGTCTCGTAGAGTGCGATGGGCAGGACATGTGGCACGTATGGGGGATGAAAGAGGAGCATGGAAGGTACTTGTAGGAAAACCAAAAGGGAAAACGACCAGTTGGTAGATCAATAATGAGGTGGGAGAATAACATAATATATGATTTGAGTGAAGTAGATTATACAGGGTATGACTGGAAAACATCAGCACAGGATAGGGATGTATGGAGAGCTTACGTCTGCGCGGCCATAAATCTACGGATTCGATAGAACCAGCGAGTTATTTATGGACTCACAAACAGACGGTTTCGTCTACAAAAACAACAACAACAATACTAATAATAATAATAATAATAATAATAATAATAATAATAATAATAATAATAATAATAATAATAATAATAATAATAATAATAATAATAATAATAGGTGACATATATAGTGAATAAGCATAACTAAATTATGCTTAGTTTAAACACTCCCACTAGGGAGTGATCTAACCCAAACGGGGAATAACGGAACATATATATTTAAAAGATCTAATTTTTTCCCTTTGTCACAATTGTAGAGATAAATGAATTGAAGAATAGCAATAGGCTGTTAAATTCCCAACTAGATTTAAATGAATCGCCTCTTTTAAATTTATAATAGAGATTGTTTATATGTGCTTTATGACTGCATGCGTAATGAAGATATCCGTTCAAAGCTCTCAACACACAACTGAAACCATTCAAACATACCAAAATAATTGGCATGAACATCTCCTTAGAATTCCAAACAATAGACCACTGCAGCTATTGAACTACAGACCCACAGGACGAAGAGACCCAGGAAGACCTAAGAAGAGATGGAGGGATCAATTTCTATCCGGAAGTGGACTAGGCCAATGGCCTAATCGACGACGGCAATTGCTGATGGTTTTATAAAAGAAAATGTTTGTTTACATTCAGTTGCATAGCTGCAGTTGTTATGTACTCGAGTTTATATAATAACAAAATTCATTCATTTCTAAATCAAGTCTGAAGAAGGTACAATGTCCCGAAACAGCTGTTACAAATTTATATTGTTATAAATATGAAAAACATATAAAACTTTGTTTTATTTTATTTAATCAAATAAGTTCTAGGTATATTTTTACTTTATATTTTGCACTTACATCATCCGTGCGGCAAATTTTAAAAGATCCCTTGTATTTTCACTTTTTCGCGACATGCAAAACACTTTTAATGTATTTTGAAAGTGGGACAAAATGCTAAAATGTCTAAAAATGCGATAAAATGCAAAAGACAGTTAAAAAACAAGCTCATTGAATATTTCCTTAGACAATGGTAATATATAAACAAATTCTACGTATATTTTTTTACGCTTACATTAATAAGTCATTGATCAAATTATATGTTATTATTACTATTATTATTACTATTCTCTCGCCTCATTTTTCGCAAAGTTTTAAAAGGCCTACCTACAGGCTGTAATATATTAATATAACACTGGCTATATATATATATATATATATATATATATAGTTATAATAACATTAACCAAGATTTCAGTTAGGTAAATTTTACATGAGTTGATTGGAAAATATTAACTCTGGATAGGAATGTAGGGAGAGTTTGTATGTGCGCGGCCATGAACCTCCGGGTTCGATAGTACCGATGAGTAGTCACTTATTAATTTTTCATTATCATCTGTATATTTTCTAGGCCTATTAAGAATTATTAAATTAAATCTTAATAATTGTTAATATCTGTATTAATTCTGGATGTGGCCTTAACTCCATCAGATAATATTTCTTCTTCTTCTTCTTCTTCTTCTTCCTTCCAAGTATTAGGCCAAGGCCTGTTACGATCCTATAGAAAATTTTCCCTCCAGCGTTTCATAGGACGGCCCAGTGATCTTCGTCCTCTTGGTATATAATTATAAACAGCTTTGGGGATCCGATTTGAACTCATTCTTTCAAGATGGTGTTTCCAATTTAGTTGGTACTGTTTAATATATTCCAAAATTGGCGTAGTCTTCAATTCTTTTCAGATATCGGTGTTCCTTTCCCGATCCCATCTGGTGTAACCCGCTGTTCTGCGCATGAATCTCATTTCACAAGCCGTTATTCTGCTTTCGTGTTGTTTTTTTAGTGTCCATGCTTCACTACCATAGGTCAACACTGGTCTAGCCAAAGTGTTACATAAACGTAATCTGGTGTTTTAATAATTATTTATTGTATTATTATTATTATTATTATTATTATTATTATTATTATTTTGGCGTGAGGTTCTTTCAAGAGCCAGAAAATCTTCGGACTCTGGAAGAATGTCCTTTGGAATTTTCCATCCTAAAATATACCTCAACCCCGGTCGGCAAGGAACTTAAACCCTAGACCACGAATGTATAAGGTATAGTATAATTTGTGGTAAAGCATACTCACGAAGGTCAATTAGGTCAATCATATCCGCCACAGGAAGCCACGATTGATTTTTATCTGAACTCCTGGAAAATACAACCAAGATCATACCCGCTGATTAAAGCTATTTGATTGTACATTGTCTTCGTTATAATCAGGTAGAGTAGGCTACTTACTATGTAATTTACTTCATTATTAACTACCGATACTGACCGACTGCCTTCGTTCCTTTTCTGTACCAATTGTCATGAAAACATGCAAATCAAATGGTACAACATTTATTCAAATTACTTTTACATGCGGGAATAACAGTCACGATAATTTTAGGATACTCAATCTTCAGATAAAATGATCAGAAAAATCATATAAAATTCCCTCACGTAGAAAATGCGAATTCTACAGCAAATCGAATTCATGTTTTGACTGTTGGTTTGGGAAATGGCGGAAGTCTAGTATTTGTCGCTCACGATTTTTCACTATGATACTACTGCACTACATACTTTTACAACTTGTAATTATGTTTCGTACCGTTTTAAACATTTTGCAACAATTATTTAAACAATTCTTACGCTTTTTAAATACTTATATAATTTCACAAATATAGTGAATGGAGTTCTACAAAATCGCAGTGCGCATACGCTGGACGCGTAATTGCTTAGTGTAACTTCCGCATGACGGCAGTGAAATTGGTATTACCAACATTCCAATTAATTCCAAACCATATTTCAAAAAGTTCCGATTGACAAGTTAGTGTACACAAGATTAATTTATAGTTTATTAAATAATATACATGCACTTTATTTTGTAGGTTAGGAAGAGGGAAGTTGGTATACATACGTTCATTTATTATAAACATTTGGGAATTTATTGAGAAAGTTGGTAACACGGATTTTACTACCTTCTTGCGGAAGCTTCTTTAAGCATTCGAGCATCTCGCACATGCGCAGTGTTATTCTGTAGAAATTAGAAAAATTCGTGATGGACAAATACTAGACTTTTTCTGGGGAATTTAATGGCTCATTTATTTCATAATTACATATATCTGCCTACAATGGATTAACAACCTAATTTTTGGGCCTTAGCCTCTCCTTTGTTAGTATTTACTACATCAAGTAAAATTTAGTTACGCTTATTTTCATACCGATATCATGAATGACATGCGGTCAAAATACTGACCCCATTAGACATCTAGGACGGTGAAGGTCGGTATATTTGCTTAGAGGGCTTTTTATTCAGGATTAAGGTTCTTTT
Source organism: Diploptera punctata (assembly GCA_030220185.1). Lineage (NCBI taxonomy): Eukaryota > Metazoa > Arthropoda > Insecta > Blattodea > Blaberidae > Diploptera > Diploptera punctata. Next base: position 108,326 of record JASPKZ010004200.1, on the reverse strand, counting down.
ATTGTATTGTATTGTATTGTATTGTATTGTAAACCTGTTTCCCTTTACAGAGATTTAGGAGCTCTCCCCCTACAGGGAAGAATTTGAACCATACTAATTCAGTTACACTTATTTTCGTATAGATGTCATTTTGAGTGGTCCGTGGTCAGCGTTCCGCCTCATACTGACTCTAGCAAACCAAGGTAGTACTAGGACGGGAAAATTCGGTACATTTTGCTTAGAGGCCTTTTCATTCAGGTTTAAGGATATTTTACGAGGCTGAAAATCTTCAGACTCGGGACCCACGGCTTAAAGTCCCTCCCGGAGGACTTCCTCCTTGGATTTTTCAATCCTAAAAAATCCAACGACCCCGGCCGGGTTTGAACCCGCGACCCTCGGGACCAGAGGCAAGGAGCATAACCACTAGTCCTCCACGGCCGTCAAGGTTCTTTTATAAGACTGAAAATATTCAGGCTCGGAACCTATGGCTTAAAATCCCTTCGGTAGGACTTGCTCCCTTGATTTTTCCATATTTTGATCAATCTACCCCGCCAGGTTTGAAACTGTGATCCTCAGAACCAGAGGCAAGGAACTTAACCACTTGTCCACCGCGGTCGACCATAATAAATTACATCCTATTTTTGTTATATTCTATTCTTTGATCCTATGATTTTTAGCATAAATTAAAAAAAAAAAAAACTCGCCACCATTTAACGGCTCTGGCGGAATTGAATCCCACTTGTGAGATTGGGGCACGAGGGAGGTGGAGTTACATTACTCTTATGGTATAATGGGTGATAAAGTTGATAACAGAACATCAAGGAAGTCCTTAAACCTAAACTTAACCTGAATTCCAGACCATGGGCGACTACGGAAATTCCCTTTAAGGAAACATAAAAAAAAAAAAAGCGTGAATCTACACTAATCCCCCCCCCTCTCTCTCTCTCTGTCTCTACAATTTAATTTATGTATACTTTTTTGACAAATAAGGACATGGAGGGGCCTTCGTGAATGAGTAATTAATTCAGTGCCAGGGCCACGTGCCGAGACAACATGAACATTTAAGACAAGACACGCCATTTACTCATCATTCCAGCACAAATAATTCATAATTAATATGTGCCTGTAGCAATGTCAACCATATTTGTGGTACGTACTTCACTTACTATGTGGAGGATATTTTGAAGGGAGCGGATAAAAGGCCCTCTCGAACCCTTCTCGAAGAATACATAATATGTATTTTTCTAGAAGGGTTCGAGAATATATATATAGAGGAATATATTATATTCCAGAATGCCATAAATATAACCCTATCATGTTTCCAAAACTGGAACCACAAGGTAGATGGAACCAAAACTCACGCGATCCCGTTTACTTCTGATAAGTAATGGCAACACTGCTGTAACATCATAAACATTTATTTCCGTTATTTTTGACATTATGAACTCCTGCCAAGTCAATTGTACGTTGCCAAATACTTGGAAGGCGACACGCTCGATTTTGCAACACCATTTCTGGATACCTCTCTCACCTGATCGATTTACAGCTTTCTGGATATCAACACTTGGTTGAAATCGAATGCCTCCTAGAGGTTCTTCGATCTTTGTGAATAAGTCATAGTCGCAGAGACTCATGTCCGGTGAATTTTGTGGATGTTCGAATACTTTACCCAATTCACCTTCTACTGAACATATATTGGGGCAGTATTATTTATTAAACGTGAGAAACAGTGAATGTATTCACAAAATATTGCTATTTCAAGTCTTTCAATGTTACATATTAATATAACAAACACTGCTGAACAATATACGAGGGCGGATCGGAAAGTAACGGACAATAATTTTTTTTCTGCCTTGGTATTGCAGCTACAATGTTGACATTTCACAGAGATATAGTTCGAAGTATTCACTACAGATGGTATTTTTTTCTCAGGTGCACCTCTTGCGAGAGAAGCTTGAACTATGTAACAAAGATGGCGCGCATGCTACAGTCGTCCACAGGGCGGATCGGAAAGTAACGCACACTAATTTTTTTTAAAAAGTTTAATAGTAAAAAAACAGGAAAAAAATCACAAATGAACTTACATCTTTTACCTACTTTTCGACATAGTCACTAACTTTCTCAACACATTTTTCCCATCGTGTTACCAGTTTCAATATGCCCTGTTCGTAGAAGTCCGTTTGGTTGGAGTGTAGCCATCTGCGCACTGCTGATTTCACTTCCACATCTGTCTCAAAGCGTTTGCCGGCCAGGAATCACTAAGGTGAATCACGTGGCGAATCACTAAGGTTCACGCGTCCCTCTTGGAAGAATGTGCACCACCTGGAGACATTGCTACGGTCCATACAATCATCCCCATACACGCCACGCATGTCCCTGTGAATTTCACTGGGTTTATGCCCTTTGGCCCACAAAAATCGAACAACACTTCTCTGTTCCTCACTGGTGGACGACTGTAGCATGCGCGCCATCTTTGTTGCATAGTTCAAGCTTCTCTCGCAAGAGGTGCACCTGAGAAAAAATACCATCTATAGCGAAAACTGCAAACTATATCTCTGTGAAATTTCAACATTCTAGCTGCAATACCAAGGCAGAAAAAAAATATTGTGCGTTACTTTCCGATCCGCCCTCGTACTACAAGTTTACAATGGTCACCACTAGGATCGCTGATTTACAATAGTGTTGATATTCTTAACGAATGCCCTAGTAAATCCAAAAGATGTTCCCCGATCCAAATCACCTTGAGGGTTCACAATTTCCGCTTGGAGCCTTCATTCGAATTCTTAATCTCTATTTGGATTCCAAGCTACTTTCAATGTCCTTTAGTCTCCGGGAGGGACTCGAAGTCGTTGATTCTGAGTCTGAAGATATTTGGTCTCTTAATTCCCTACCACAAGAAATAAGGGGCTGCCGGACATTGGCAACTTTTAAAAGAAATCTAAATTTATATTTGCTCTAAACTCGACTTCATTATTATCCAGTGTAAGATATATAGATATATATTAATTGGTGTTTCCCGTATAATGTATCATATTTATATTATTATTATTATCATCGTATCATTATTGTTATTACCCTATAAAATGTTGTTTGTACATGACATTTACATTGCTACATTTATTGTATCTTTAACTGTTTATAATTAGTATAGTGTATATCTATATTTGTCGAATATTTATTTGTATTTGTGCTGGTTGAGTGGAAGAGAGGGCCTTATGGCCTTAACTCTGCCAGAATAAATAAATATTATTATTATTATTATTATTATTATTATTATTATTATTATTATTATTATTATTATTATTATTATTATTATTATTATTATAGTATATTACGATGCGAGGTTGGGAAGTGGTTTTTACAGAAGCTAGGAAAATTTTAAAAAACGGAGCGGTAGCGAGGTTTTTAATTTCCGAGATTCTGTGAAACACTTTACAAACGTGCGTTGTACATAATTTTTTGCGCGATGGTGTTTTCAAAATAATAAATAATAGTAAAATAATAACATCTTTGTTGGAAATATTTGCGTTCATTATAAACAACTGACTAACGTTAAGAGTGTGAGCAATGTTTATTAGTTGACATTACAGGAGGCCGTGAGACCAAGTAGTGATAAAATGGCGGCAAGTACGTATTTATTGTTTTATATTGTTTCAAATAAAGTTTAGTTCATTTAATATGCAGTGGTTTGTTTCGTATAATGTATATTAACACTACCTTTTAGATATTTTTTGTATATACATTGTATGTAGTATACATAGAGGGCAGTGGTTTTACTTCCCACACGCGTTTTGTAATATGTAATATTACAGTATAGTTAATTTATTACAGTGTAGTTATTTAGGTTAGAAACCCCGAAATGTAGGAAGTTAAACTTTTAATTATGGTAGCAATTGCTGTAAGCACAACAAAATGCACTATTGTGCAATATATATTAAGCCTAAACTAGAGCTTCTGTGCAAAATTTAATCGGTCTTTCCCATTCTAGTAATACCTTAGTTGATTAATAGATGTCTATTTGAGGCGAAAACTACTTGTTACACACTGAAATTTGCAGGGAAGTAAGTGTAATTCAGCTTAGTTACCAAATTGAAATTACCGCGATGAAGTACCTATAGTCCACGTGGAAATCTACAGGCAGAGACAGACAGTCATTAATTAAGTCAGAGATGGGACCATTTAACATAATTATGAATTAATGCCAATAGATAGTTGATCTTAGGAAATTACCATGATTAATTCTGGAATAATAAGGAACCAGATATTTAAATAATGACGTAATGCCGATCAAGGATTTCCAGTTGTTCACGTTACAATTATCTGATAAAGAAATGGCTACGTTTCTGAGAAGGAACAAAATCCAACCAGACATTTGCACACAATTCGATATTTCTGAGAATACATTTTTTACTTAGTTTTGTTTCGAGGCACTTCGAGTCTGATTATATCACGTCTAGGATTTGTTTCTATACGAGTAGGCTATGTAGTAGTAGTATTACGTCATTGTGTCTGTCAACGAGACTTAGACGTTTTCTCCCTACAGGGGAGAAATTTAACCATACTAATTTAGTTACTTATTTTTTTGGATAGATGTCATGGAGTTGCCCGAGGTCAGCGTTCCACCTCATAGTGACGTCTAGGAAACCGATGTAGTATTAGGATGGGAACATTCGGCAAATTTTGCACGGATGCCTTTTTATTCAGGCTTGTCTTTTTTACGACCCTGAAAATATACAGACTCGGGACCCACGGCTTAAACTCTCGGATGACTTTTCCATCCTAAAAAAAATCCATCAATCATGGCCAGATTTGAACCCGCGTCCATCCGAACTAGAGGCAAGAAACGTAGCCACTAGCTCACTGCGGCCGACAGTAGGCTATGTGTAAATATTATTTTTAATTTCAACCATTATAGATGCTTTAGTATGATAGAATGCGATGAGCAGAACGTGCGGCACAAATTAGTAGTAGTAGTAGTAGTAGTAGTAGTAGTAATAATAATAATAATAATAATAATAAAAATAATAATGCTTTATTTATTCTGGCAGAGTCAAGGCCATAAGGCCTTCTCTTCCACTCAACCAGCACAAATACAAATAAATATTTGACAAATATAGATATACACTATACTAATTATAAACAGTCAAATATTCATTAAAAGTAGCAATCTAAATTTCATGTACAAACATTTTATACGATAATAAAAATAATAATACTTACGATAATAATAATAATAATTATATAATAATATAAACATGATAAATTATACGAGATACACCAATTAATATATGTACATATATATACCTTACACTGTGTAATAATGTAGTCGAGATTAGAGCAAATATAAATTTATATTTCTTTTAAAAGATGCCTTTATCCGGCAGACCCTTATTTCTTGTGGTAGGGAATTCCAGTTGCGAGAAGTGAAGATGGTATATGACATGGAGTGATGTGATGTCGTATGTTGCGGTATATTAAGCAATCTTGTGTTTAAGTTATGGTTTGAGGATAGATACTGGAAACGAGATGACAAATAATTGGGAATCGAGGTATGTAGGATCTTAAATAATAGAATTAGACAGTGCGATTTTCTTCTCTCTTTTAGATGTAACCATGACAATTCGTCGAATAATGGAGAAATATGAATCTGATACACATATTATGGACATGAGTAATGAAAGAGGGAATGGAAATTTCTTGAAGGAAATCCAGTCGGAACGCGTCTGATGGGAGAATAGCATTAACCATGATTGACAAGGTGAATTACACAGGGAATGGTAAAAAAAAAGCATCCCTCGGAATTAAAGACAAGGAACGTAAGCGCTAGAATACTGTGGCCGACATATAATATTGCCTGTAATAACAATTTCATATATTCTAATTTTGATGTCTTTACATACATATTTTCTTCGCTGGATGTTATACAGGGCTCTGATGGAACAATTAGCGCTTTAACAACTCAGGTCATTAGCGTTTTAATACAAGTCTGAACTTGAAAGGGCAGTCAGACTCTGCTCGGAGGTATTTTATTTAGATATAAAGTTCTTTTAACGTAAATCTAGTTCATGAGGACACAATAACATGAAACGTGTATATTCAACTATGACAAATTTTAAGGCTTGTCATTTGTTTAGACATATTGACTGCTGCGTCATACGTGACAGGAGTGCGTTAGTAAGAGTTTATTTAACAAATGAACCATCAAGTCTATGTAATGAAAGTATCAAGGACTTTGAAGACACTGACTCATGTAAGGCAGGTACTTCTACCTTGCCAGTTTTAACTAATTACACCTCAACATCAAGAGTGCAATTCCAAATTGTATTATTACTTATTTAACCTGATGGAATTGAGGCTGTGTGGCTTTTTCTTCCACTCACCAGGAAAAACATTTGTTACATTAGAATACAACAATCAGAATAATATTAATGTATTGAATTGTAAATGAAAAGTTGATAAATAAGTTTAATTGTAAGATCACGCTGAATAAAACAATATTTTTATTTCAACAGCATATACCGAGTTTCGTTTGAAAAAAATCGGACCGCTTGAGCAAATTTTTAAATTTTCATTTTATTTGAACTCCTATTCCTAATTGTCCGATTTTGATGGTTAACGAACTCAATCTTCATATTTTAAATTGATTTCTGACCTGAGTGCCGAGTTTGATTTCGAAAAACAAGAATTGCGGCCTTTAGAACGTTAACAAACACACACGTGCACAAACACACACACACACACACACACACACACACACACATATATATATATATATATATATATATATATATATATATATATATATATGAAAAATACAGAGAAAGAAGCAGGCAAGTCACTTTTTGTTGTTGAAATGGAGTTTGAAATGCCATTAGTTTCTCCAAGGAAAGAACTACATGTTATACGTGTGAAATAATAAAAGAAACGGTTTAATCAAGTAATCATGGGTTTATTTACCTTCAGAATTTGACATAAAGGTAAAGAAGAGGGTAAGTTGTAGACCTATAATTAATAGTATATTACGATACAGCCAATGCTGTAAGTACGACAAAACGCACTATCGCGCAAAAAGGTATTTTTCTAGGTTCGTGATGATAAAGTGAATTACCTTTTTTTTTCACCTTACACACACGTGTATGTGTGTGTGTATGTGTGTGTTAACACTCTAGAGGCCACATTTTTTGTTATCTTTAAACCAAACTCGGCATAAAGCAATCAATAGAAATATATATATAAATCAACACGACCATGACATAGGCTATATATATATATATATATATATATAAAGCGTGTATGGAAATAATCAGAAGTCACCTACTTTATTGAAATGGAGTTTGAAGTGTCATTAGTAGAGACCGGATGTTAGGGAAAATGCCTACAGTTATTTATTATAGATATTGTAAAAGTGACTTCATATCAGTTCACATCGATGACTCTAAAATTGTTTTCCATGAAGTTAATTTTGCCTATAAATGCCTATTTCAGCTTACAATGCCTATAAATGCCTATTTGCCATTTTTTCTCCAAATTAACTTAGTATTTCAATGAAATTAATTGAAATGGACAAACTTCATGACACATATCATTGCTTAGAAACCTTTAATTGACTGACAATATTATTTTTGATGTTGACAACACTGAATTCAGTCCTCGTTCACAGACAGGTGCTTGAAAGACAAGGTGTGCGACAAGTGTATGTGGCATTTTGTTTTTTTTTACCCCCCTTTAGAACTGTTGTTTCACGATGCCTAAAGAATGGACAGCAGTAAAACCGTAAAAGACAAACTGACCAATTTCGTGAAAGAATTTGGTGCGGAAATATTCTCAAGTGACGATTCAATATTGTTTTGTAAAGTGCGTAAAATTTCAGCGAATTGCGCGAAGAAGTGTCATGTTTCGCAGCACGTACACACTGCAAAACATAGGTATTCTCTTTGTAAAAAGGCAAAACAAGTTCGAAAATCATCTATGATATCTTCGTATGCTATTGATAGGATATCCTATGTTTATATTCTTTACGTAAGGCTGTAAAAATTATATTGTAGTCCATTGTTTGTAATAGCCTATTTTGATTTTTTAGTGTCTATATTAACGATTTTTAGTGCCTTTTTGCCCGCCTATTGTGAACTTTGTAAGTGCCTAGCATCCGGACTCTAGTCATTAGGTTCTTGGAAACTGTTACTTTTAGAAGTGTGGAACAGCAAAATAAAACAGTTTAGTCATGGGTTTATTTACCTTCCTAGTCTGGCATACAGGTAAAAAAAAAGTATGTACGTTGTGTAATTAAGTATTTTTTCTAGGTTTCATGAAAAAGTTACTTACCTAACGTTTTCACTGTACCCTTCACACACACTTACAAATACACACATTTTTGTCATGGACAATTTCGGTGTCCATTGGATGATATTTTTTAAAAAAATGTTCATGGGAACTTTTATACCTTCATTTCTTCGAAATTCCCGCAAGTTCATTACCTGGGTGTGAATTTGACCCCCAAAAAAGTGACTTCTTCACTTCACGGGCTAGTCAAATTGCCTGTTCCGCCTCACAGTTGTTCTGTCCCACTGGCCTTCCTACATTCCTTGAACCTCTTGGCTTGTAGTTGAATGCTGCTCTTGGTAATCTTGTTACATTCATTCTTTCCACACGTGTAAACCATTTATCTCTATATTCTCTGATTTTCTTATCCAATGGATATATATGTAACTCTGTTCTTATACCTTCATTCCTTATCCGATCCAATCTCGTGCAGCATTTTGTTCTTCTAAGGAAGTTCATTTCTGCACTTTGTATTCTACTTTGCAATTTTTTGGTCATTACCCAAGTTTCGCTCCCATAAAGTAATGCAGGAACTACCAATGTTTTATAAAACTTCAATCTAGTATCTCTTCTTGTTTTATTCTTTAATGTTTTATATATATAGTTCCGCATATCATTTGAAATTTCGACAGTTTCATGTGTATGTCTCTTTCAGTTTTTGTGTTTATAGTAAAATTACAACCCAAATAATTAAAATGTATTACTTGTTCCAGAGCTTTGTTGTCTATTACTATTTTTGATCTTATATGATCGTTTCCTCAAAATTCCATTATTTTTGTTTTTTTCTTTTGATATTTTGAAATTATATTCTTGGCATAACTGATTTAATTGATGTAAAGAATACTGCAAATTATTTTAATTTTCTTGAATAATAACCACATCATCAGCATACATTAAAACGTTTAATATTTTAAAACGGTCCATTCTTATACCTATATTAACAATACTTTTCCTATTTTGGATGATGTCATTAATATATAGATTAAAAAGGGTAGGTGATAAACTACACCCTTGTCTTACGCCTCTATTTATTAAAATAGTTTCGGTCTTTGTGCCTATATTTATTATAATTTGAGACTTTACATAAAACTTTTTATCACACTTCACGTGTATTAATATAACTTGTTTTCCCCTTTAAAAGTGTTATTAAACGTACATTTGTATTTAGTCGTATTCTTACAAGTCTATCTAAGGAAAACCTATGCTGAAGTGAACAGATGTTAATTATTGAAGATGAAGCAGTTGAAGTATTTTTCCAGCTTTTATTTGCGTGGGAGGTGAAAAGCATTATGTATTTTTTTATCTCTTTATTAAGAATCGTGAGAGTTTGTCCCGGATGTATTTGAGTAATACACGGCTAAAAGGAACTAAGTCCTTTTTAGAGCTATTTAGGAGGATTAGAAATAATTTTATGGACACAAAGTAGGCCCCTACATTTTCATACTATTTTAAAACAGTATATATTTAATATTGTTTTAAATAAAGCTACCAAAAAATTATATTAACAGATTTGTAATTTCATAAATAACACTCAATTTAATACAATTTAACTAAAGTTGTACGAATAACCTAATTCCATTTTGCTCTACTCATTTGCTTTTAGTTCTTTCAGGCATAAATCATGAGTATTACTGCGCAGAATCCGACGTGAGACTCAATTAATAAATAAGCGGGGATTTTTGTTGTGATGCTAAAACAATACAGATTAAAAGAATTGCTAATTATCCGCTGCCATAGTTATTCTTAAAAAATAATTTATTTGAATTCGTTCCACTTGTCTGATTCAAATAATATTCTACCACCATAACGATATAAAATCCTCTTCACGCAGGAATTGCGTAAACTAACCGTATTCATCAGCAAGTCCAATTTATGAACCGAGTTTGTTAGTTTAACAAATATATATATCTTATTCATTAAAATGTATGTCAACAGTTTAAAAATGCATTACGAATCACCGTTGAAAAAGTTTAAAAAGTTGAGAAAAATCATATCTGAGATCTTAGATGTCCATATCTGGGTAAAATAATGTAAAATACTTTGAAGGCCTTTCGGAAGAACATATGTTCCATCTTCATCTTGTAAAACAGTACAGACTGTTGCTGATTAAAATATTATATAGAAGGTTCAGTTGACTGGGTGTATTCTCATTGAGAAAGTGTATGTTATAATTTAAAATAAATTCTGTTCATCTCACCTCATATCCCGTCATTTAATTAGACCGATTTCAACATCTATTATTTTAATAGAAAGTTTCATCATCAATAATTTTACGACCGATGTTCTGTCATCCAGGGGAAATGCTTCTTACTCCATCATTTGACCGACCAAGCCAACGGTTGTGAAATTACTGATAATGAAACCGCCTAGGTTTTGAAACCGATTAATTAGAAGGCGGGATATGAGGCGAGGTGAACAGAATTTATTTTTAATTTTAAATTATACCGCATAGTGAATTGTTTTTATTGTAGTTCAAGGTGTGTTCTTGGTCCCTTTTAATATTTAAATTTCTTCGAGGCTAAGAGATCGTAGAACTGTCCATTCCCTATCCCTTCTCTATAAAATACTTCACACGTCATCGCCTAATTATTTATCACGCCGCTTCATCAGACTATCCGACACACATAATCTTGACACTCGATCCCATCAGCACATTGTCCTTTATATCCCTCCTCATCACACTGTATATTATTCATTATCTTTTACGGTTTCACTTGCCAAAACATGGAATTCCCATCCACCCTATGTCAGATACTGTCAAACTGTAACATCCTTCAAAAACGAATTAAAGAATTATTTAATAACAAACTAACTTATACACCTCACTGATAGTATTCTTTTAACCATTAATAAATTCAATTATTTATGAAAATAATATTAAGATTAACAAATATTTTCTTTAGCTTTGTTTTAAATACTGTATAATCGTAAAATTAGTTTTCTATATCACATTATTTTTATTTGTTTTTTATATACATTAGACAGGAACAATTTAATATGATTTGCTTGTATACATTTTATTATTAGTTGTAGTCTTAATTTTAACTAACATTAACTGGTTGCAAGTAGATCGTAATATAATAGATATTATCTTTTTGATCAAATTTTTATTTAGAATTTAATATTAGATTTAATTAAAATTGTTATATTCTGATGTAATATGTGTTTGTCCTGGTGAGTGGAAGAGAAGGCCACATGGCCTTAACTCCACCAGGCTAAATAAATCCAATCTAATCTAATCTAATTCTAGAATTAATATTCTCTTTGTGGATAATTGATAAAAAAATAAAAACAGGTCACCAATTAAATGTAGTCGACAATGTGTTATCAATTACAAAGAGAATAGTAACACGAGAATATACTCCTAGAAATTGAAATATTAGAAGAAATGAAGAACAAACACCTACTCAATGACAACACACTGTGAACTGAACCCCCTATATAAAATGTTAACTAGCAACATTCAGTACTATTTTACAAGCAGAAGATGGAACATATATTCTTCCGAAAGGTCTTACATGTTATCTAGTTGAGGACGACTGTGATCTCAAGAATGAATTTCATTTCTTAACTTTTAAAATTATGTACCCAGGTAGATAGCGAGAAAACAAACATGGCGGGTGCTAGAATGATTTTTAAATTGCTTTCAGGTAAACCCCCACTCCTATGGTAGGATTACTCTGATTTTTAGAGAATACATTTCTCGTCTTATTTCAGTAACATATTATGCTGAGATTTATTTTTTTTTGAAAAATCGAAATTTGTGTCCCACTAGGCCACTAGGAGAGAATTTTAATTTTTCACTTCACACTGACTCGCACTCCTATGGTCCGATTTTGCTGATTAACATTATTTACCTTACTTTTCCTAATTTATTGGTAAACGTTGAGTTTGATTCCAAGGTTGTCCAGCAAAGAGCTTATCACTCATCCATGGAATCGTGTTATCAAAAGAAACATGTGTTTAAAATTCTCCACCGACAGATGCTCGCCCTGTGTAGCCCAGTTGGTGTGGGACAGTAAAGTATTTACAAACTAAGAGAGAAATAAATATAAGAGAAAAATACAAAATATAAAAAAATGAGAGAAAAAAGAAAGAGAAATGAAAAAGAGAGAAAGTGAAAGAGAGAGAAAGAGAAAGAAAGAGAAATGGAGAAAAAGAAAGAGAAAAAGAGAAAGTGAAGTAGGGAAACAGAAAGAGAAAAAAGAGAAAGAGAGAAAAAGAGAAAAAGAAGAAAAGGGAGAAAGAGAAAAGAAAACAGAGAAAGTGAAAGATAAAAGAGAAAAACAAAAAAGAGAAAAGTATAAGGGAGAAAGAGAAAGAAAGAAAACTAGGAAGAAAGAGATGGAGAAAAAGAGAAAGAGAAAAAGAGAAAGAGAGAAAAAGAAGAAAGAAAAAGGGGGAAAAGATAAAGTGAAAGAGAAAGAGAAAAAAGAAAAGAGAGAAAACAAAGAGAAAGAGAGAAAACAAAGAGAAAGAGAGGAAAAGAAAAACAGAGAAAGATAAAGGCAGGGGAAGACGAAGGGACAAAGAGAGAAGCAGAGGGAAAGAGAAAGATAGAGAAAGAGAGAGAATGGGACAAAAATACAGGGATGGGAAAACAAATACTGCTGATAGAGTCTTAACACACACAAATATATATTTGTCAGTCATGTTTGGAGTCTGGTATGTAGGATGTCCACGCTGTGGTCTTCGGTTAGCATCGCAGCCTAGTATGCAACGAATCCGGGTTCCATCCCCGATAGGGAAAAATTTCCTGGGTGATGCTAGTTTCGGATTTTTTCCACACTTGTAAGACAGATATCAGGAAACTTTAAGGGCCAAACGGTCCCCAAACATTATCTGGTCATAACAATAAACATATTCACATTTGCAATACACAGTATGAATATGTGTGTGTGTGTGTTTGTGAATGGTATGTTTCGTCATAATGTTGTGTTGTATCGGAGAAGCCCCTGGATTTAACTGCCACTCGTTCAGGGAGGTCCTCCATGTCCTTTGGTATGAAATGTATGTTTATGATCCACAGTTTAAAATCTCTCTCCCAACAGGTCGTGCCACTGTAAGGCCTGGGCGGCGTGGACGAAGTGAATGAAAGCAGTAGGTATTTCATACGTCATGAGTGTTCCATTATTGTCAGGTAGTATGCCATTATATGGCTTGCAATTCCCCGTGCTCCCCTTCGTCCCGTGCTTTCATTCTCTTCGTCTGTAGACTATAACTGTAAGGTGAAGGGTTAAACTGAGTTAATGAAAAAAGTAGTAAGTAGGATCGATGAAGAATTGTAACATAATCTTCATTCGTTCGGAATTCTCTAAAATCACAAAAAAGTGTGTTATTCAAAGCAATAAACATCTTGATAACAACTTATTTGCCCGCGTGGCACGTGGCAAGTAAAACGTATAAATTGGGTGAGAGGTTAAACTGAGTTAAAGAAGAAGATAAGTTATTTTCCATAGACACGAGAGAGTATTTTATAACTAGAAGTAAGTCACTATTTAACAGAATCGCTGTGTCGTTAAATTAGCCTTGGCAAGTGATAATTAAGAACAGATTTATCAAGTGTGACCTTGAAAACATGGCGAATGCAGTTTGTTATCTAAGTGCAACAAGACAGAAGAAAGTGCATACACATGAGCTGTCTTCATAAACAAAACACAGTTCATGTGTGTAACACATCACCCTATCACATAATGTTTCGTGACCAGTGGGGGATTGTCACTTTAGCCGAGAATCCATAATTTATTTTTCCTTACAGGGACACCACTTGTCAGGAGAGGTTTTTTAACTCTCGATCATATACGAGTACATAATTTTTGACGCAGAAAGTCACCTCTCAAATGAGTTATGTTCTTAATTTCGGGGCCACCTTAGAGACAACATGAACAAATAATACGTGTCAATGGTATTAAACAAGGTGAATATTCTAAGATAATTATAACGGTCTGATGCTCTCCGAAGACCAGTCGCGCCTTACAATTACCTGACATTTATCTTACAGATGAGGAACAAAGCTCGATAAAACTTCACCCAAGTAATTTGTCATAATCTAAGACCAAAGCCGGGCTTTTAATCTGTGCCAAATCATTTTCCTTATGTCATAACGATGGACGCATTCATTACCAACATACTATAAAAAACTCCTGGCGTGACAGACCTAGAAAGCCCTTAGCCTACCAGCCGGCTGCTGGCCTCACATCCACATGTGTCAATCACAGAGGTAGATCATCCAGTCAGTGTAGGAATGACATGTGGTCACCATGTCGAGTACCCCAGCCGTTACACCTGGTTTTCTCAACCTGGAGCCGCTACTTATTAAAACTACCCAAATGCCTCACGATGCTGGGTGGGTACCGGCCCATGCTGGCCGAAATACCATGAGAAAATTTCTTCCCCCATGGAGACTCGAACCAGCGCAAGTCCCGTAGATCTGCGTCAAGGCTTTCTGCCTTAACCACTCGGCTACGGCGCGGGACGCTATAAAATAATAATAATAATAATAATAATAATAATAATAAGCAAAATGATCTCCTACAGGCCTTAGGAAGCCCTTTGGGTAATAGAAAGTTAATGCTCCTAGGTTTGTAGACAATCGGCACAAGATATAAGCCGGGTTGTCAGCCCTGCGTGGCGATTGTCTTCACCCCTATAATAAACGTCCGGTGTTCATTTCCTTCTAAAAGGTTAAGTCCACACCACGACCATCGAGATGTCAGCACGTTTAGGCCAGTTTAAAAAACCTGACCCCATCGATACTCCAACTCCCAACTTCCCGGCTTATAGTGTACTGTTGCCCGATGAAAAAAAAATGTAACTGTATGGCGAGAGGTTAGAGGAGGAAGTATGCATTTCCCTCAACCATTTAACAGCACAGTCTGTAGTGCACATTAGCTGTGGCTCTTCTGGCGTATCGAATGTGTTAAGATTCGGAACTACGCCCGCTGGCGACTGATTAGGGTAAATTAGTATCATACACATTCCTTCCACTTGCATTCTTTCTGTCGGCCAACAGTACTACATTAACAAATTACATGCCGTAGTCGAGTAGATTTGGATTTGTATAACTTACATATATAAGATGGTTAGGGCATATCACAAAGATGGAAACTACAAGGAAAGTGAATATGTCTTCAACACAATCCAGATGGAATCAATTTTAGAGGAAGACCAAGAACAAAATGGTGGAATTATGTACAGAATATGTGAAAGGATTTGGAATAAAGAACTGGAGAGAATAGGCGATGGATAGAGGCCATATACAGTAGCGGAGGGTCCATATTAGCACTGTTAGCTCGGCTATCACTTTCAAAAGTTTGAATGAATTAAACTCTTTGATATTTAACTAAAACGAAACATAATACCGGAACGAGATACAGCAATGCATTGATAGTAGTCTAAATGTTGTAAACAACAGTCATATAATAATGTATATTGTATGTGTTACGTATATAATGTAGCATTACAATACTATACAATGTGTGCTTCAACGTGTTTAAATACCCATATTGTTAGCCGTCCTTCCGAGGCTAACATGGAACGAGATCTTGAGAATGTTTTGCGCAGGCGCATTCAAGCTGATCGGTAGTATATCGTGCTGCATTTCAAGCCGAGTACTAGGCTTCTCTCTAGCTGCCCTGCTAGCACTCTGGAAACGGCTAACAGCGAGGTTTTGGTTGTTCCGTGTACACGTAGTGTTTTTGAGCGTATCAATAACGATAATTAAACCACTAAATAAATATTATCATGGGAGAGGAATGTGCTTGAATTATTGAAGACTTGTTAAGTCATCCCTTTACCTGCAGTAGCTTACTTAAAAAGAAAAAAGTTATAAACCAACTCCTAATTTAAATAGCACTCTAAGTCAAACAAAAACAAAGGTGTGTCGTTTAATGACGGACATGAAGGTTGGTATGAAGATGACATATGGCTGCAGGAAGTCATGTTCCCTTTACTATTAGCTCTGCCTTTTATTTTCGACGGAGAAAAATGTTTGGAGAACAGAGGGGGTTTCTGATGTAAATAGTTTTCATGTGCTGAAAAACAATATGAACTAGCTTTTTTTCTTTTCTTTTTTTTATTAACCTCAATAAACCATTTTTACAAAAAAAAATTATTATAACAAAAAAAAATAAAAAAAATTAATTTCCATATATTTTCTGTTATTCACTTTGTCTTTCACTTGTTTGTTTTCCTTTTAGTATAGTGTTTACACACACACACACACACACACACACACACACACACACACACACACACACACACACACACACACACACACACACATATATATATATATATATATTGAATTTCCTTCCTCATTCCAGGTACTTTTGTCTTAATATTTCCCGGAAATTTTCTGGGTTGGGATTAGCTGTTGTAAGTTGAAAGTAAACAAAACCTATTGCTATCCATGATTTGACAAATATCATGTTTTCAATTGGTGGGTCTATTCCCAATAAAGCTTGCTGCCATTCATGTAGCTGTGAGTTAGGCCATATTTTCTTCAAAATATGTTTTGCTTCCTCCCACACAAGTTTTGCTGCTCCACAGTTGGTCAATCGGTGATACAGAGTATCAATGTATCCGCATTTTTTGCATGCAGGGGAGTCTACCAAGTTATTTCGATGTTTTTTTTTTTTTTGCTCCATGGGTATAATTTTGTTAATATAACAGTATACTATGGATTTCCATTCTATAGGAATGTTTCGTGATGTAAATTTTGCCATATTTTTGCCCATCTACTATTTGGAAAAGTATTAACTATATTCGGAGTCTGGAGAGTGTTTTTAATTATGTTCTTGTATATATTTTTTGTTTCTATTGTATCATTTGTTGAGAAAGGACCCCCTCTCCCCTCTCCCACCTACCAGCTGTACAACACAACACAATGATTATTTTATCCGACACAGTGGAACATTGACCTGCTTCGTTTGTTGATGATTTGTGCACTAATGCCGTGTAATCCCGCTTACACTCGCTTCACGTCAGTTTGAGAGTTTTAATTAATGTTTGTATGCGGGAATAATAGCAATGATGGATAATGTAAGTGCTTCAATTGATATTTGTTCCTTTCTATGCATGATTAGTATCTACACCCGTACGAGGCATCAACAGTGCTGTTATGACTGGAGGTAAACTTTCTGCTGTAACGTATAATACATTAGGATATTAATATAAACTGTGAAGAGTAATAATTTAAATCGACTATTTAACTCACGCCCCAAATGGTAGTCAATGAACAATCACGTTGCAATGAATTTTGTTTTACAGCCAATGACCGTCATGTTTCACTTTACTCTTTATCGATTTCTGTTTATCAGCTCTCGCTTTTGTGATAAAGAAAGCTCTGCCTTTTAATATTCTGAACAGCTCAGAGCATTATTTATTTCCAGCAAATACATTGAATAAAGCAAATAATGATTTTTATTGAATTGTTTACTAAAAAACAAATTAATAACCTATAATGTTGATTATAATTTACAGTTTGATGTGTTTCATTATTTCTCCACTAGGGTGCATTCTTACAATATTGCGATTGTATTTGGCAATAAATAATATGGCCAAGTTGCAGAGAATATATATATATATATATATATATATATATATATATATATATATATATATATGGGGTGTAAGAGGTAGTGATGTGCATTCTATAACCTCTCCTACCTAATTCTCAACCTCACCTGCACGTGGTACACCCTGCTTTTAACTAACGAGGTAATGGGGACCGAGTCACGGCGGTATAACCGTTCCATCGAATATGGAGGAAATTCCATATTTTGAACGCCTGACTAGAGGCTATAAGGTAGCAGCCCTACCACTAGTCTTGCTCTGCGGATGGCTGGTAACCAACCCAGGGGACTTCCTACTACTCGAAGAAACTTAAGCAAAGACTGGAATGATTACACTGATGACGACAAAGCAAGAAATAGGTTAATGATTAAGGATCTCAAAGTTGCAACATGGAATGTGAGAGGAATAACACATAAAGAAGAAGAGTTAGAAGTAGAGTTAGACAAAAGAAAAATTGACATTGCCATTATTTCGGAAACAAAAAAGAAGAACAAAGGATCAGAAGAATTAGGAAAATATGTAATGATTTATTCTGGAGTTCCAGCAGAGAACTGGGCATCATCAGGAGTCGCAATTTAATAAGGAAAAATTTACAACACAACATTTTATATTACCAATGGATTTCCCCAAAAATTGTAACAGTTAGAATAAAAATTTTAGGACATAATTTGAATATAATTGGAATTTATGCCCCTGTAGAAGGAAACGATTCAGAAACCATAGAATTTTAAGATATTTTACAAGAAACCATTGACAAAGTAAATAAACAAGATTATCTCATAATTGCTGGTGATTTTAATGCAAGAGTCGGAAATCAACCGATAAGAGAATGCATTGGATCAGAAGGAGAACCAACTTGCAACAATAATGGTAAACTCCTAATAGATTTTTGCATATTCAATAATTTAAGAATCACAAACTCCTTCTTTAGACACAAGAAAATACACAAATATACATGGGCAGCAAGGGGATCAAAGTCTATAATAGATTATGTACTAATTAATAATAAATTTAAAAAGTCTGTAAATGATACTAGAGTATACAGAGGAAGTGAAATTGATAGTGACCATTTTCTTGTTGAAAGCAAAATAAAATTATATCACAAACACATCAGCACAAGAAAATACAAGCAGACAGTACAAAATAAGATACCAAAAAAGTTTAAAATTCACTTATTGGAAGACCAAAGTACACAAATATTATATCAAACTAGAATAAAGAATAAACTTAAAACAAGCACGGGCGATATTGAAGAGGACTGGATAAATCTAAAACAAGCAATCATGGAAGCAGCATATGAGAGTCTCGGATATAAACAAATCAAAAACAAAAAGAGATTACGAACTTGGAATCCCGAATTAAAAGAAAATATTGAACAAAAGAAAAAAGCCTATAAAGTGTATTTACAAACTAAACAAGAGGAACATTATACAGAATATAAAAAACTCAGAGCTAAGGTTCGTAAATTGTCTAGAAAATACAGAAGGGATGATTGGGATAAATTTGTAAAATCCTTAGAACGTGATATTACAGGAGCACAAAGACAGGGATTTAAAATATTCAAAAAATTACAGATGGAAACAAAAGACAAAATTAATGTTAATCTGATACCAAAACAAGACTGGATTACTTACTACAAAAATCTTTGGTCAGAACCGAACACTCACACTGAAAAAATTACTTCGAATTTGACTTGTGAAAATGAAATAGAAAAACCAGACATAACAATGGACGAACTAGAAGAAGTTTTAAAGAAGGCCAAGAACAGGAAAAGTCCAGGTTTAGATGATTTAAATTTAGAACTTTTTAAGTATGGAGGAACTGCCTTGAAAGAGAAACTATTAGAACTTTTTAACAATATTTGGCATTGTCTTAATATTCCAACGGATTGGGAAACGGGTCTAGTAATTAATATACATAAAAAAGGTCAGAAAAATAAATGTGATAACTACCGAGGCATTACCTTACTCCCAACTGCATCTAAATTATATGCCAACATAATTAAAAATAAGTTATCAGTAAGTACTGAAACATTTTGGAAGAAGAACAATGTGGATTTAGAAAAGGGAGGAGCACTATAGATGCAATATTTACCCTGCAACAAATTATGGAAAAAAGGAGAGAATTTAATCTCCCACTGTACATACTATTTATAGATTATGAAAAGGCATATGATAATGTAAACCGAGATAAACTTTGGCAGATACTGCATGAAGAACATATACACTCACATGTAATACGAGCCATACAAAGCTTATATCAAAATTCTAAAATCAAAATTAAATTACCAGATGGAGAAATAACAGAACACATAAACACAGGCAAAGGTGTTCGACAAGGATGTGGACTATCTCCACTCTTATTTAATATATATATTAACAGAATAGTGCAAGAATGGAAACAAAAAGTAACCAGTGGAATTTCAATAACTAGGAATAAAATAATTCAAACAATATTATATGCTGATGATCAAATAATATTATCAGATTCCGAAGATAGCTTACAAATAGCAGCATATCAATTATTCAAAATTGCCAGCAAATATAATATGAAAATTTCCACATCAAAATCCAAAACAATGGCAATGTGTGGAAAAAACATACAACGGGTGAAAATTGAGATTGATGGAAAAATTATAGAACAAGTGTCAGATTTCTCTTACTTAGGAAGTGTATTTGCAGAGTATAAGAGTGACATTGATTCAAAATTACAAAAATATAATAAAATGAATGGGGTAATACGAAGACATTTTGGTAAACAGATGAGGACAGAGACAAAACTAAGATTACATAACGTCACATCAAAAGCTGCTCTAAAATACGGAAGTGAAATTTGGATTTTAAATAAAAGAAACTCTCATAAACTTCAAGTAAGCCAAATGCGCTTCTTACGATCATTGTTAGGAGTTAATAGACTGGATCACCAAAGGAACACTACTATCAGAGGAAAACTTGATGTAGCAAGTTTAAATGAAGATATCCAAAGATACCAACAAGAATGGAAAAATCATCTGAGAAGAATGGCAAGAAATAGACTTCCAAAATTGGCATTCCAATATACCCCAACTGGACATAGGGACCAAGGAAGACCAAAACATCGGTGGAAAGATCAAGACCATCTTCGCTAGGTTTACCGTACAGGCCACATGGCCTAAAACGAATTTGTTCATGATGATGATGATGATATATATATATATAACCTCACATTTCTGATTTTTTTTCAAACAACGCCGTTTACAATAAATATATAAATATTTTAATATACCGGTAACTATCTTTAAATAATTACTTTTGAGTAAACAGCTTAATTTTATTCGTTAAATAGTCCTAACAACTGCTACTCTTGATCTCCAAATCCACTAGATAAATTGGAAATTACTCGTTCCTTTACTTATGTTAAATCAATACATTAATGGTATACATTTTACGTTTTCCTGTTCACGTTATTGCAGCTGTATTTCGATATTTTTACCGGTAATCAAGGACTATTTTCTGCGCGCTAAACACCGTAGGCGGATAAAGAATGCGTGTTGCGGTCGAAAGTCACATAGGTTTTGTTTACTTCCATATAATTCTTTCAATGCGGCTAGTATAGCATCTAATGAATATGTGTGAAATGTTGTTATAAAAAACTGAGACAAAACACGTTTAGCCTAATACGATGACAAGTTTTCTTACTTCAAGAAGGAGAAACATTTTACGAGTTATTTGAGAACAAATCTCTAAAGAAAATTTTTGGACAAAATTGAAACGAAGAGAGAGAGAGATCAATGGAAAATATATCTTATCAGCTACATTATCTTTATAAGAAATAAGTGTAATACGAACAATGTATAGTCCACAGACGGGAAGAATGATAGCAAGGGACAAAGGGGGGCACGGGAAATTGCAAACGATACAATGGCTTACTATCTGAAAATATAGGAACAGTCATGATGTCACATCTGTAGTTTATTTCAGGCGTATTGAATTTTATGTTTTATTTTTTGTATTTTACGGTAATTAAATTTGCTCTTCTTATCCAGTTTAGTTACTTTATATTTTAATGTTTCGTAGTTCACTGTGAGGTAAGGGCGATGATTAAAACTTTTAAGTGTGTCCGTCAGATTCGGAACTAACACGCCCGCTCAGCGTCTAAATGAAGGTAAGTTACAGTACAATCCTTTATGATATAATGTCCTGAGTATCAAATACCTACTGCTTTCATACACTTCGTCTGTGGACTACAGTCTCACAGACTGGGAAGACTCGTGGCAAAATGGGGAAATGAAACAAGAGCATGGAAACTACTAGGAGGAACACCAGAGAGAAACCGTTTATTAGGCAGGTCAACAATGAGATGATTACTAGGATTTGAGGGAGGTGAATTATACAGGTAAAGTTTGGAAAACTTTAGGGGTGTATGAAGAGAACATATGACCGTATATCCTGGAATTTTCGGTATCTATAATGCTAGTGCATTAGTTGGTAATATATATGTATATATATATATATATATGGTTATTCTTCCAGTTATATAAACATTGTATCTAACTTTAAGGGAGGAGAAAATATTACGAGTACAGTGTTAAGAGAATTACGTTTTTAGGAAAATTTAGTCCAAGACAGATAGACAGGTGAACAGAAAAGACTACTTAACAGTGAATTACATGACCATTATAGGAAACCAGATGTAGGCCTAATAAAAACAATGAAGTTTCGTAAACTGTAATTCCTAGGACATGTGGTGCGAATTGGGAATGAAAGAGGAGTGCAGAAACTTCTTGTAGTAATACCGGAGGGAAAGCAGTCGGTAGGCCAAGAATAAGGTGAGAGAATAATTTTAACCATGATTCGAGGCTGCTAAATTATACAGGGGATGATTGAAAAACCAGAGCTCTGGATAGGGACGTATGGTAAGATTATGGCCGCGCAGGCTTGAACCTATGGGTTCAATGGTGCCAGTTTAGTCCCGCTTTAAAACCAGGAACTCTGAGTAGCAGGCACATTAAGATAATGAACTAATTATTAAATGCATGACTTATGAAATATCTAGGAACAATAATTATAAACAGGAATGAGATGTAGTTCGTGCAATGGTTTAACGGCCTCATTTCCATTTGACTCAAAAAAACTTCAATTTCAACCACCCTCCTGAGTGTCACTTAACAAAAGCCGACCGCTTTTCATCTTTCATTACAGAGAAAGAGACGGATATATTCCAAAGTTGTCTAATCAACTAACCGATCTTTTTACAGGTATGTGCATGTTAATATAGCATAGAAGGATTTAATATTAAAATCATATTTTTAAAGAGCAATTTGGACGTGGCAACATTGAAAAGTGCAACCATTGGCGCGTTGTAGTTGTATTCGCTTAAGTTTCTTAAGGGGTGAGAGAAGGACGTTAAAGCATGACCTACATTTACACAAAGAAATTAAACATAGGCTCGATTCTGGAAATGCATGTTAATATGCTTGACAGGGTCGACCGCTGTGGTCTCGAGGTAGCATGCTGCCTTGTCACGCAACTGGCCCGGGTTGGATCCCCGGTTGGTATAAGTTTCCTGGGTGATGTTTTTTCTTCTGGATTTTTCCTCGCCTGTAAGACATATCAGAAAACGTTAAGGTCCAACTGGATTTTTCCTCGCCTGTAAGACATGCCAGAAAACGTTAAGGTCCAATCGGTCCCCGAACATCACCTGGCCATCATTATCATCATTAACATATTCATTAAGTTTAGGATAAAGGCCTCTCCTGGCGTATCATTACCATCAGTCCACCATCATCACCATCATATATCATCGCGGCAGCGTAACTCCGCCTCAGGAGTGGGTTACAATAACGCCAAGCCAGGACAGAATACCAGAATGTTGGAATGACAATGACAATGGTGGCATTGAATAAAAGAAAATATTAATAAGCTACAAGGACTCTTGTCCCAATTCCTTAAAAAAAACGTAAAACTGGAAATATATAAAACTGTTATTCTCCAAGTTGCATTATCCATGCATAGTAATTCTGCCCGAGGGCAGGTCTTTCACTGCAATCGTAGAATTTTGCATGCTATGCTTGGCAGATTTACTAGGGAATTGTAGGTGTGGTAGCTTCCCGTTGCTTTACACACCGGGGAAGGATGATGATGATGGCCATATGATTTCGGGGACCGTTTGGGCCTAATGTTTTCCTGACATTTGTCTTACAGGTGAAGAAAAACCCCGATAAAAACCTCACCCAGAAAAACTGTCCCGACCGGGGATCGAACCCGGGCCCGCTGCGTGACAAGGCAGCACGCTACCTCGAGACCACAGCAGTGGACAGTTGTATTATATGTATGCAAAATATGGACTCTTACTTTAAGGGATGGGAAAAGATTAGAAGTATTTGAGAATAAAGTATTTTTTTTACCAAAGACAGATGAACAGACAGGCGAATGGAGAAGACTGAATAAGAGTGACCTTCGTTATCTTTATGGGAAATCACATATATTATAATAAGAACAATTAAGTTTCATAGACTGCGATAGGTACGACATGTGACAGGATTGGGGAATGAAAGAAGGGCATGGAAACTGCTTATACGTAACACAGAGTGAAGCATCCAGTAGGAAGGCCAAGATTAGGATGGGATATTAACAATGACCATTATTTGGGGGAAATAGAAACACAGCAGATGATTGGAAACATTAGCTCAGGGAAGGATGTATGGAGAGCTTATGTCCATGTGGCCATGAACCTACGGGGTCAATAGTGCCAGTGAATTAATTACTGTTCATTTCTAATATGATATTAATTAGAAAGAGGATGGTAATGCGCAGGGATATTTGGGATCAAGGTTAGACCAGTCTACTCACGGTCACGAACTCACGATCTTGTTGTTGATATCATCTCCACACTTAACTGCATTATCATTATTGTTATTCCTAATCAAGAGTCATGCTATTCTCATATTATTATATATTACAAAGTTCAACATAGCAACTACCGTATGTGTTATCATTTCATAAAACTGGGTATTCTAAGCGAACTCCTCAATATATCGAATTTATGGTTCGATTTTGCTAGTTCAGGGAAAATATATTTATTTTGTTAATTAAATTGTATATAACTATTTTAGTTGTTAGAAAACAAACATGGCGTCCATTAGACCGATATTAAAATTTCGGCCTTCACCCACTTGTAATAGTCGGATTTCGCTAATGTTTGGTTATTACCCTCCTAGTTTTATTCCAGAGGAATATACCGAGTTTCGTTGCGAAAAGTCGAAAATTATGATCACTACACAGTATTTTTTTTTTATTTTCCGCTTAAGGTTAACCCTCAGATTAACTCTCGATTTTGCTCCTTTAACGATCTCGACCTCACTTTTCTTAATTGTTTGCTTTGTTCCGAAAATATGCGGCTGCTAGAGGATTAACTAAAAAACACACACACATGCAGTGAGTTTCACTCGACCTGCGGCCATAGCGGGAAAATTGACTGAAAGCATTTACTCATCAATTCGCGCTGAAGCTGCGTGCACACCAGTGACCGCAAGTCGAGTGAAACTAATCGTGTATATATATATATATATATATATATATTACATAATACAGTAAAACTTGTATAATCCGGAATGTAAATAATGCGGAAATCTGTCCAATGTGAACAAATTTATAGGTCCTGGCGAAATAATAGTAATTTTATATAATAGGTGTATTTATTTTGCATAAAACGGAATCTGCCGAAACGGAAGGATATTTCTACACAATTCACGAAAAAAAATTTTATAAAGTGGAAAAACAGAGAAATAAATTTGTTTCCACTTCATTGAATTCTCGTTAGGCAAAAAAAAAAACAACAATAAGGAATGATTCCTGCCACCGGGTGAATCAGTGATTCTACCTGTACCTAACATTTTACATCGGCTTCATTGCACACCTGTTATGCGAAATACAGACACCTGTCTTACAAATAACCATTGCACTGTAGTCCAGTGAGCCGAAGAAATGCTCACCGCCGCTATTTTTATAATATATGGTCGCAGGGCTTTTTACTCTATGATTACTGGCTAAATTAGTTTAAGTTTTTAGATCGATCTTTTACAGGTAGCGTTTGGAATTTACGGAATAAAGATGGCTGAAACGTATGTATCATTGTCATTAAACGAAAAAGTAAAAGTGATTGAAGATAAATCTCCAAATTTCCGGACCGATGTTCCAAAGTCAAGCTCTAGCTGTTGCTAAATCCCTAGGGAATAACGATTTCAAGGCATCTTCAGGTTGGTTGGACAGTTTTAAAAGACGATACAATGAAGTGTGGAATGAAATTTGCGGGGAATCAAAGGATGTGGACGAAAGTGTAGTTAGTGAGCGGAAACACCGAAACTGCATACTTTAATTTGAGGATACGCGCCTAAGAAACTTTTTTAACGCTGACGAAACGGGATTTTTTTTGCGCGTTACCGTCGAAGTCGCTCATACATACTATACTTCACTTTTCGACGGCAGCGGAACTACAATTAGTCCAAGATGCGTAACAAGTTATATACGGTACTCTACAATCTAAGCTTATTAATACATTTTGGTTTTTATATAATGCGGAATTTTTCTATTGAGGAAAAAAAATGGTCCCATGCGATTCCGCTTTGAGCAAGTTTTACTGTACATTATTATCAATCATATCATCTGGGTAAAGTAGTTCTGCGTTTCAAACGTCTCATCCTGGGAAGACAGTCAATTCCTGCAATGTCATACGACAGTCTAGTAGCATTGGACAAAAATAATAAAGTCACTGACACTATCGAACCCGGAGGTTCATACCCGCGCAGACATTAGCTCTTGAAATATTTGATTTACGCGCGCGCGCGCGCACACACACACACACACACGCACGCACGCACGCACGCACGCACACGCACGCACACACACACATATATTTACATTTTGGAGGTTATTTTATGTATCAAGCAGGATCGGTGAAGAATTGTAAAGAACAATTGAAAAAGAAAAACTATTTTCATGAGACCAACCTCGCTAATATAATTAACTTCCACAATCTATCTACAATGGCATAACAACTCAATATTGGATCTTAGCCTCTCCTTGATTAGGAGTTACTAGACAAAGTTAATTTAGTTAGGTTTATTTTCCCTACAGATGTCATGAATGGTATGCAGTCAACTTACCAACCGAATGAGACATCTACTAGGAAACTAAGGTATTACCAATAAAAGTCGGTACATTTAGTAAATATTGGTTAGAGATATCTTTTTTAAGCTCTTACGAATCTGATAATCTTCAAGCTCCGGACCAACAGCTTAAAACCCTCCTGAAGGACTTGCTCCTTGGAGTTTTCGATATTAAAAAAAAAACTATCGATCGCTGCTCGGTTTGAACCCGCGACCCAAGGAACCAGGAGCAAGGAACATAACCACGAGCCCACCGCGGCCGACGAACTTCCACGATGATCAGATAACCTACACTGATGTATTATATTTCTCTTAACACAAACTAAATCAGATTTCTATAGCTTGCCAGTGAACAAAACTGCAGTAATGCAGCGCGTGCGCTAGAATTCTATCAGATTGTGCTCCCCTTTTCGACACGTTGTGCTTGACATGATTTCACTGTGGTCACGTTATTTACTTGTAAGCTTGGGATGCGTTCAATTACATCATCATCGTTATTGGTTATTTCATAGCATTGTTTTGATGGTATTACAAATAAAATTCAAGCTATTTGTATATTGACGATGATTGGTTGAAAAAGAAGGGAACACGGGTCCGAGTAGCGAGATATGTACAATCAAGGGAAACATGTATTAGCACTGCATTTTGTTCGCTGCCAAGCTATAGAATAATTAAGAAGGAAAATTTAAAGTTTATAACCTTAACTGACCATTAACGAAATAGAAAAAAAATACGAGAAATGGTTTCGAACCCACGAGTGCAGATCACATTAGAATAGCAGTTCAATATTAACCACTGGGCCACCTCGTCTCTATAGAAAACAACATACATTAGTTACAAACTCAACAAATCTAATAATAGGATTGTAAGGAATTATATATCTGAAATTTATCATTTCATCTGTACATTTAGAATTTTGTACCGTTTATTTATACACTAAGGCATTCAATAAGTATTGGCAACACTGTTGTAAATGAGCGATCCTAGTAGTGTTGACCATTACAATCTTGTAGTATATTGCTGAGTAGTCTTTATTATATAAATCTGTAATATTGGAAGTCTCTCGAAATACAATCACTGTTTCTCGCATGTAGTAAGTAATACCGCCCTAAAAAGATTTTCAGAAGAATTTGTTTAGATATTAGAATTGGGAAGTACTCGAACATCCACCAAATACATCTGACATGAGCCTTTGGGACTATGACTTATTCACAAACAATACAGAACCTCTACGAGACATTCTATTTCAATCAAGAGTTGATATCCAGAAAGTTCTAGATCAATCAGTCAGAGAGATATCCAGAAATGGTGCTGCAGATGGAAAAGGAGTCCATCAAAAATTTGGGGATGTATAATTAACTTCACTGGAAGTTACAATGTTAAAAGTAACCTAAATACATTTTTGTGATGCTATGGCAGTGTTGCCATTATTTATCGAATGTCCTAGTATTGGTAATTTTGAATGTAATAACATTTTGAATTCAAACATAGGCATACGAGTTATTATGAATTAATTGTAACTACAGGTAATAATTAATTTAATGTGAAATTAAAATCACGTTTGCAAACGGTTGAAGATTATCGATGATGGTTGATCCACGTTCGTCCCTCGTCGAGACATAGGAGCTTCCCTAGTGGGAAGATTCTTAACCAGACGAATTTACGCTTTGAACTATTAAAGAAAAATCACTATGACGTTTAATATAAGATTTGAAATCGGTTTAATTAGAGGGACATTAACAAAGGCAGATAGTAAACAAATAGAGGCCGCTGAAATGAAGATGTTGAGAGCAATAGCAGGATACCAAAGGACTGATAAAAAGAAAAACGAAGATATAAGAAGAGAACTTATTACATTCAATCTCTGTGAAGAATAATATATTATCAAAATGCTTATCTTCAGTACGTATTTACGAATGAATGAACATCGCATACCAAGAAGAATGTATGATTATAAACCAAAAGGGAGAAGAATGTTGGGAAGACTATTGAAGAGATGGAAGGACCAATTCGACCTAGAATGAGATCGGAACAGGCCATTTGGCTTAATCCTAGTTGTTGTTGATGATGATGAAATAAAATTATTCACACCTCACCTCATATCCAGTCCTCTAACTGAACAGGTTTCAAAATCTTGGTGGTTTCATCATCAGTAATTTCACGACAAAAGTTCTGTCGTCCAGGAAAACCGCTTCTAACTCCATCTGTTGGTGGACCGATGAATCTCGGAACCAAATCAAATCTGTTAATGGACTGGTGGATTTAGAAGCAGTTCTCCTGGACGACAGAACATCGGTCGTGAAATTACAGCTGATAAAACCGTCTAGATTTTTAAATCGGTTTAATTTGAGGGCTGGATATGTGGCGAGGTGTAAAGGATTTTATTTTAAAACTAAACTAACTAAATCATGGCCGCGCGGACATAAGATCTCCTTACATCCCCATTCTGAGCTAATGTTTTCCAATCAACCCTGCATTATCTACTTCCCACAAATCATGGTTAATGTTATTCTCCCACCTTATTCTTGTTCTACCAACTCGGAGTTTCCATCTGGTTTTCCTACAAGAAGCCTCCATGCACCTATTTCTTTCCTCATTCGTGCCACATGTCCTGCAAATCGCAGTCTACGAGACTTAACTATTTTTATTGTATCATTTTAAATCTTCGTTACGCTTATTTCCGTTTACCTCCGTGTTACGCATGATGTAACTATGCAATTAATACTGTATTTTAAATAATGCTTCCTGATGTGAAATATGAAATTCCGATTTATACAATGAGAATATCAAGGTATAATTTGAGATTCCTCCGCATACATAAAGTCCTTAAATTGAATAGCACCCAAAACAAGGTCGTAACCTTCAATCTTTCCTCCCCAAGTTGTCCTTTACAAAGAAAAATATTAATGGAACGTAGGAACTTTTTTCACCCCGCACCATAGCCGAGCTGTTTGACGAATCAAGCCTTTGATGCAGAGCTACCGAACTTGCGCTGGTTCGGGTCACTATGAGGAATAAATTTTCTCATGCAATTTTGGCCAGTAGTGCCTACCCAGCATCATGAGGAATTTGGTTACCTACAATAATTAGAGGATCTGACAAGCTGACCATATTTCACCTCTATACTAGCTAGATGATCGTCCATGTATGTGATTAAACACAAGTGGATGTGATGGCAACAGCCGGCTGGTAGGCCAAGACACTTCTAGACCTGTCGCTCCATGGAGGATCCTTTTCCATCTAAGAATCAACTTTGGGGGGATAGTGTTATAGCTTTTTCTTGCTGGCTATTCAATTGTTATTTCTCTCTCTTTTTTTATGTTTCATCCCCATGGGACCTACAAACGAATCTTTGAGAGTTTCATACAGGTAAGAGTGGAATTCTAAATCACGTATCAGACAGATAGATAGTGGCGGGACTTCCTGCCAGGATTATCACAAAATCTAAGACAAGACAAGAAACATACAACCGAGATGCAAGGTGATGATCCAAAGTGCCCTATGCAGAGGGAAATTAAACCGTGCCCATGGAGTAGAAAGTAGGGAATCTAACGACCATGTCAAAGCGCGATTAGAAAATAAAATTAAATCATTTTTATTATGAACATCAAAGATTGCTATAGTTTTTTTTCCTGACCTTGGAAGTCAATTTAACCTCCAAATTAATGGACATGAATTGTGAATCGATTTTCCTTATGATTTCACAAGAAATATGCCATCATCGCCAGATCAAGAAGTAATCGAGTCAAAATTCATGTTTTTCCCTCCCCCCCGCCCCCATGACGTAATGGTATACATAATTTGCTATAAAAAATATCGATTCTAAAATATTAATGAATAGACAATACTTTTCCTTGTTATATTATTAAAAAAATGTGACAAATAATTTGCTATCTGTGGAAATTAGTAGCTGACGGTTAATAAGAGCAGTTTTTTGAAGCAAAAATTGACAATTTCTGAAATCACACTTTGCTATAATATCAAGTTCCTCAATGAATTACAGCTACAATGGTTTTTATTATTTATGCAAATTAATATTTCAGGATGATCGGCCGCGGTGGTATAATGGCTATGTTCCTAGCTTCTACTCCCGAGAGTTGTGGGTACAAACCCGGCCAGGGTCAGCAGATTCTTTTAGTATGGAAAAACGCAAGGAACAAGTACTCAGGGAGAACAGCCTCATGGGCTAGTGGTCAGCGTTTCTGACTAAGAGTTCATGAGGTCCCGGGTTCGATTCCTCGTCAAACCATAGATTTTTTTGTTAAAGGGAATTATTCCTGTGGTCGCCTATGGTCTGGAATTTAGGTTAAGGACTCTCCTGGAGTTTAATTATCGTTTATCACCTTTCATATCATCGGGGTAACGTAGCTCCACCTTCAAGGTGCACCAATCCAATAAATTGATTACAATTCTGCCAAAGCCAGAGGGTAAAGCGAGAAATGTCATAAGAGACAACCTATTGGCATTAGACAAAAGAAAAAAGTACTCAGGGAAGGACTTCAAGCCGTGGGTCCTGAGTCTGAAAAATGTTAAGCTCATAAAATAAGCTTAAGCCTGAATAAAGAGGTCTCTAAGCAAAATTTACCGACCTTCATCCAAGAAATATCTTAATTGCTTACTAGATGTCTCATTGGGTCAGTATGCTGATGACATGTCATTCGTGACATTTGTGGAGAAATAAGGATAACTAAATTAGCTTGGTCTAGAATCTACTAAGAAGGGAGAGCGTATATCTGGACTTAAATTACCGTAAAGTAATTAAGTAAGTAGGCCAATTTAAGAATGTTCTACCTTTTTTGAAGTGCTTTTTTATGTTTGTAGAATATATCATTTTGGAGTTACTGATGGTTAAGCGTGTTGTTTACAGTCGACCTTATTCAAAATATATCTACAAAACACCTGAACAGAGTAGATTTTTTTTCACTAATGGGAATAAATGTAGGAGACATTATAGTTATCTGGCAATAAATAGCAATGAAAGAGAAAACTTAGTATTGGAAGATGGAATCCAAATAAAGCAAGTGAAACAAACTAAATATTTGGGAATGATTATGGATAACATCGAAGGTATAGGCAAAGAGAACATAAAACATAGAATTGAATTGAGTAGCAAAATAATATCATCATTAAATTCCATATGGTGGGATAAGCATATTTGGAAAGACACAAAAAAATATATTGGTAAAACATTGGTGGAATCTGTTGCAATGTACGGAAGTGAGGTATGGACAATCAATAAGTACTACAAGAATAGACTAATAGCTCTAGAAATGGATTATTTACGAAGAAGTGCCAGAAAGTCTAAATTAGAACGTGTCACAAATAAGGAAATTAGAAACAAAATGGAAGCAGAAGAAAGCATAATTGAAAGAATTGAGGAAAAGGAATTAAAGTGGTTAGGACATGTTTTAAGAATGGAAGATGAGCGATGGCCGAAGCAACTATATGAATGGCATCCTAACAGAAAGAAGAAAAGAGGAAGACCAAGGTTAACATGGAAGGAAAACATGAAGACAGTAATGCAAGCTAGAGGGCTAAGCATCGAAGATGCCCAAGACCGTAGGCTTTGGAGGTTTGGCACGGGAAGACGGCAGCAGCTGTAAAAACCCGAAGATAGATAGATAGACATTATAGTTTATTCAGTGCTATTTGCTGATGATCAGCTACTGATGGCAAAAGATTACGAAGATTTATAGTACACTAGCTAATACCCAGTGTGCGCTGCTACACCTAAATAAATTATAATGTGTTTTTGCATTAAGTTGAATAAATAAAAGGAAAAATAAATATAAATTTATATCGTTATTTTTATATACCCCGTTCTGATTACCCGGCGTTGCCCGGGAATCTACGCATCCCGATGTACTTGGCGTAAATGAGCTGAAAGACAAAATTCGTTATTTTGAATTATCCATAAAAGAATAACCACCGTGCGCTACTTTGCTTGCCCGGGAATCTACTTATTTTGATCTTCTTGGCATCAATGAAAGACAAAAATGGTTATTGTGAGTTATCCTTAAAAGATAAACATATGCTGTCGCGGACTTTTTTTGTAGAGTTTTTTGAGATATTCAATTCTGTGGACAATAATGTTGTGTATTTGTTATGGTTTAGGAAGCATAAGCCATTTAAGGGTAAAAAAGGGACTTTATGTTTTTCACTACAAAGGGTGTTTTTAAGGGTGTAGGAGTTAAGTCTCTCAACTCTCTTATAGCCTATGTTCATCCCGGGAATCTGCTGAACATTTTGCAGAAATCCCAACACAATCGGATCAACGGTATGGCCGCGCATAAAGTACGAACAAACAGACATTCATTTTTATTACCCGTTTAAGGAGCGCAGTTGTTGATGGAGGGCACTGCAGTCGTGTTTATGCAGGAACACGTGACGCTGCTATCTTTGAGTGCAGAGAGGAATGGGACGTGGGATGCTGATAGTGTACACTGCCTTACATGACGTCACGTGTAGCAACAAACAGAGCCTCGTAATTCTTCCTCCTGCAGAGATATTTTGAATGACTAATATGTATTAGATGACAAGATTTCTGAAGTAGGAATGTGAAAAAATAGGGATTAAATATAAATCATTACAAAACTAAGTATATGGAAATAGGGGATAATTCAAAAGATCTGGTTTTAGAAGACGGACGTGGAAAAATTAAAGCATGCAACGAATATGTATATTTGGGCACAAAACTTAGTACAGATGGAAGTCACGATGATGAAATTAATCAGACGATAAACAAGGGCAAATCTGTAGTATAACAATTAAATTGTGTTTTATGGGATAAGAACATAAGTTATAAAACAACGTTTTTACACAATAACGAGGAGTACAATGACAGAAGGGGGCACGCCATAGCGTAGTGGTTAAGGCAGTACACTACAAACCGGAAGGTCGAGGGTTCGAGTCTCGGTGATGTCAGGATTTTTAAACTGACCCAAACCTTCTGGTGCCACCATGACCCTGGGTTCGACTCAGCCTCTAATGGAAATTAGTACTAGACACTTGTTCTGGGGGTAAAGGCAGCCGTCACGCAGGGTTGACAACCCGGCTGACATCAAGTGCCGATTGTCTAGAAAAAGTGGGAGCCTTAACCTCCTACTACCCAAGGGTCTTCTAAGGCCTGTACTGACAGGCAATGACAGAAGCATGCAAATTAAAATATAGAACAGAAATGGATTTTTGGAGAGATTCAGCTGGAATTTGTAGAATAGATAAATATAGAGAGGATATAATTAATCAAATGATGAATGTTCAAACCTCGATAATGGATTTCATAAAAGCAAACAATTAAAATGGTATGGTACTCTGCCCAACGGTTCCAGAAAAACATCCGACCATTCTTATCATTATCATAAATAATGCCACAAGTGATTCCCAAATTATTCATGACTCATGAAGTGAGGAGTTGATTTAATCTAGAGAATTTGGAAACAAAGAGTGAACCTTTGTTAGGACTATTTACCGAATAAAATAAAGCTGTTACCTCCCAAATCATTAATTCAATGTAATTATTTTAAAATATTTATAATATTTAATTTAAACGGTGATGTTAGTAAACAAATGAGAAATGATTGGTTTTCTTCATTTGCTTCTTTTGTTCAGCACTGCAACCAGATTCATTTTATTTACTTGCCCCACAGAACTGCGATAATTTGTAAGAATTCACTCTAGCGGAGAAAACATGAAACATATCAAACTGTATATTAATTCCATTCGAATGTCCTATGATGTAATCATGACAATTATATTTTTCTGGAATGTTATTACCTGGGGAAAAAATACATTTAAGAAAGTGCTAACTGCTGGTTTCTTCTTTTTTTGATGGTATAATCAATTGCT
Source organism: Diploptera punctata (assembly GCA_030220185.1). Classification (NCBI taxonomy): domain Eukaryota; kingdom Metazoa; phylum Arthropoda; class Insecta; order Blattodea; family Blaberidae; genus Diploptera; species Diploptera punctata. The sequence goes on along the minus strand of JASPKZ010004200.1, from coordinate 73,462 downwards.
GCAAATGTTTTTATATTAACTTCCGCATGCGCCATGTGTTTACATGCATGCACTATATATACAATCTGGTAGCCGTATTTCTTGGAGAGTCAGTCACTGCAAAATAATGCTATGACCTATTCAGAATGTTTAAAAGGAGGTGCTTTCTATATTATGATAAACTTTGGTTGGTAAATTCTAGGCGAAACACATCTGTGATTGGTTGTAAATAAAAAATCATTGAAACGTGATTGGTCATTGACTCCCATCTGGGGCATGAGTTAAATAATTATCATTATTCACTGGTGTAAAAAGTAACGGGAAGCTATCACACCTATAATTACCTAGTAAAGCTACAAAGCATAGCACGAAACAAGCTATGAATGCAGTGAAACATTAAGGTGTGAGTATAACAATAACCATGATTTGTGGGAGGTGATTAATACAGAGGATGAATGGAAAACATCAGCTCAGGACAGTGATGTATAGAGAGCTTATGTCTGGGCGTCATGAACCTCTGGGTTCCAGTGAGTTAGATTTGGATAATGGAATGTGTTGTTAGACCAAGACTAGGATGGGATGACTGTGTACTGAATAACATTAGGATGTGTAGAGTTAGGAACTAGAGACTGTGGCTTTGATCAGAGAACATTGGTATAAACTTCTGAAGAAGTGAAAGATCGACAAGGGACTCTAATGTTGGTGATATGATGATGACTATGTAACTCATGCCCCAAATGGGAGTCAATAACCAATCACATTTCAATGATTTTTTATTTACAACCAATCACAGTCGTGTTTCACCTAGAATTTACCAACTAAATTTTATCATAATAAAGAAAGCAACTCCTTTTTAACATTCTGATTACGTCATAGCATTTCAGTGACTGACTCTCCAAGAAATACGGCTACCTGATTATATATATATAGTGCATGAATGTCAACACATACCGCATGCGGGAATTAATATAAAAACATTTGTAGCAATTGATTATACCACCAAAAAGAAACCACTGTTTGCACTTTCTTAAATGCATTTTTTTCGCAGGTAATAAAATTCCAGAATTATATAATTGTCATATTTACATCATACGACATCAGAAATGAATTAATATACAGTTTGATGTGTTTCATTTTTTCTCCACTAGAGTCCATTCTTACAATATTGCGTTCTTTTGGCAATAAATAATATGATCTGGTTGCAGTGATGAACAAAATAAGCAAATGAAGCGTACCAATCGTTTCTCATTTGTTTTCAAACATCGCCGTTTACGTTAAATATATAAATATTTTAATATAACTATATTTAAATAATGATTTGTGAGTAAACAGCTTAATTTTATTCCTTAAATAGTCCTAACAAATGTCATTCTTGATTTCCAAATTCTTTAGATAATTTAGAAATCACTCGTGGCATTACTTACGACTATTTAACTCATGCCCCAAATGGGAGTCAATGAACAATCACATTTCAATGATTTTTTATTTACAACCAATCACAGTCGTGTTTCGCCTAGAATTTGCCAACTAAAGTTTATCATAATAAAGAAAGTACCTCCTTTTTAACAATCTGAATAGGTCATAGCATTATTTTGCAGTGACTGACCCTCTAAGAAATACAGCTACCAGATTGTATATATAGTACATGAATGTCAACACACAGCGCATGCGGAAGTTAATATAAAACATTTGCAGTAATTGATTATACCACCAAAAAAAGAAACCACTGTTTGCACTTTCTTAAATGTATTTTTTCCCCAGGTAGGCCTAATAACATTCCAGAAAAATATAATTGTCATATTTACATCATAGGATATCAGAAATTAATTAATATACAGTTTGATGTGTTTCATTTTCTCTCACCTAGAGTGCATTCTTACAATATTGCGTTCCTTTGGCAATAAATAATATGATCTGGTTGCAGTGATGAACATAAGAAGCAAATGAAGCGTACCAATCGTTTCTCATTTGTTTTCAAACATCGCCGTTTACATTAAATATATAAATATTTTAAAATAAGTATATTTAAATAATGATTTGTGAGTAAACAGCTTAATTTTATTCGTTAAATAGTCCTAACAAATGATACTCTTGATTTCCAAATTCTCTAGATAAATTGGAAATCACTCGTGGCATTACTTAGACTATTTAACTCATGCCCCAAATGGGAATCAATGACCAATCACGTTTCAATGATTTCTGTTTTATAACCAATCAGAGTCGTGTTTCACGAAATATTTATTAGTGTTATGATTACCATATTAAAGAAGGCTCCTCCTTTTTAATATTCTGAACAGGTCTGACCATTATTTTGCAGTGACTGAGGGAACAGTAAAGCCGCCATATTTGAATGTTCAAAATGGCAGAAACAAGATTTGGCTGTGCTTCAAATGAAGATATAGACGAAATACAAATTTGACAATTGTGTTTTTAAATAATGATATTACCGAGTTCTTTTTGATAATTCTGTGTTCAATAATTGTGTTTTTAAATAATGATTTTTCCGAGTTGTTTACTAAAAAATAAATTAATAACCTATAATTTTGGTTATAATATACAGTTTGATGTGTTTAATTTTTTATCCACTAGGATGCATTCTTATAATATTGCGATGATATTTCAAGTTCCCCACGCCAGATGGCAATATATAACAAACATTATATGATCTTGTTGCAGTGGATGGAGAAACGAAACACAACGTTTCTCATTTGTTTTCAAACATCGCCGTTTACATTAAATAAATAAACATTTTAAAGTAACATTTAAATAATGATTTGTGAGTAAATAGCTTAATTTTATTCGTTAAATAGTCCTAACAAATGCCACTCTTGATTTCCAAATTCTCTAGATAAATTCACTCGTGGCATTACTTATGATAAATAAGTGTCATATATGCTACAAGGGAGGTAAGGAAGATGGCTTTGTGCCTGGAGACTGGCCACTTGTCCTTACTCACAATTTTCATATATATATATATATATATATATATATATTCCACCTGCTGATTGTAAGTATAGTTGTTTATTATATATTTTTAAATTTTATATTCATTTATATAGCAGCTCAGTCATTTAGTTTTACAGGCCGCATCAAAGGCAACTGTTTCCCTCTGGTTTATTGTATATCTGGCTTAACTTGGCAAAGAGAGAGAGATGGAGATACAGTAAAACCTGTTTAATCCGGAAATCGAATAATGCGGAAATTTGTCCAATGTGAAGAAATGTATTGGTCCCGGCGAAATAATAGTAATTTTACGTGTAATTATTTTGCATAAAACGGAATCTCTCCAACGCCGAAACGAAAGGATACTTCTACACAATTCATTAAACAAATTATAAAGCGGAAAGGTATATATATATTTATTAACCATCAGCAGTTTTTTTTTTCTGAAGGCAGGTGCCAAGACGCCTTTTACAAATAGTGACTGAAACCAAATGGACAAATAAATATCAAAACAAAACAAACCTAATTGTCACTGACTCTGAAGTTCATTGTTAAAAGCTGTTGTCATATTTCATATGCCGATATGTATTTTGATGAATGCCTCCATCGCCACAATAGGTATCTTATTGTTTTAACTTGTTCGTTGCAAACATTTTTGATTGAATAACGCGTGTCTCTTGTGCTTTGTTCCTAGTTTATAATGTCGAGAAAAAGGAAAGAAAAATAATTAGTACCGAAAAAAATAGTCTTGCCCCTTAAAGTAAAAATAAAAATTATTGGCCGTTTATACGCGTTGGCGAGTCTTTCGCGTCTATAACACGCTGTTTCAATGTTAATGAATCAAGAAATCTGAAGAAATGTAAGGAATTATATCGCAGAATTCACAGCTGAATAACAATCTTATTTGAAATACCTTTAAAAAGCGGCAAAACAGGAAAAAATTATTAAGTTCTTTAAGTCCTTGCCTTAATCTGATAGTAGTAATTAACAGAAATTGTTAAAAATCTCTCATTAATTTATTTTATTTTGATAATTTTTATTTTATTCTGTAACCTTGGAACGTATCCCCTATATACCCATACAAATTACCATTCCATATTCGCGGTTTTTGTATTAGCGGCATATTTGCGGAACATACCCCTCGCGAATAAGGAGCGTTTACTGTATAGATTCTATCTGTATAGATTCGGCCTCATTGCACACCTGTTGTGCGAAACATAGATACCTGTCTTGCAAATAACAATTATGCTGTAAACTCTTAAATTAGTTAACTTCTGAGACCGATCTTATCACAGGTAGCGTTCTGAATTTACGGAATAAAGATGGGTGAAACGTATGTATCATTCTCATTGAGTGGAAAAGTGAAAGTGATTGAAGATAAATCTCCAAACATTTCCGGACCGATGCTCCAAAATCAAGCTCTAACTCTTGTTAAATCCCTAGGGAAAAACGATTTCAAGAAATGTTAAGGTTGGCTGGACAGTTTTAAAAGACGACACAATGCAGTGGGGAATCAAAGATTGTGGACGAAAATGTAGTTAATGAGCGAAAACCGAAACTGCATACTTGAATTTCAGGATACGCGCCTAAGAGACATTTTTAACGCTGACGAAATGGGACTGTTTTTTCGCGCGTTACCGTCGAAGTCGCTCATACATACTATACTTCACTTTTCAACGGCAGCGGAACTACTATTAATCCAAGCTACATAAAAAGACTCATGAGGTACTCTATAATCTAAGATTATTAATAAGTTTTAGTTTTATTATAGCCGAATTTTGTCCAACGTGGAAAAAAGTACTGGTCCCATGCGATTCCGCTTGGAGCAAATTGTTAAGCCATAGCCTCTCCTTTGTCAGGAGCCTTCACTGTATAGATTCTACTTGTATAGATTCGGCCTCATTGCACACCCGTTATGCGAAACACAGATACCTGTCTTGCAAAAACAATTGCGCTGTAAACTCTTAAATTAGTTAAGTTCTGAGACCGATCTTATCACAGGTGGCGTTCTGAATTTACGGAATAAAGATGGGTGAAACGTATGTATTACTTTCATTAAACGAAAAATTGAAAGTGAATGACGATAAATCTCCAAACATTTCCGGACCGATGCTCCAAAGACAAGCTCTACCTCTTGTTAAATCTCTAAGGGAATAACGATTTCAAGGAATCTTCTGGTTGGCTGGACAGTTTTAAAATACGACACAATGTAGTGTGGAATGAGTTTGTGCTGGAATCAAAGAATGTGGACGAAAGTGTAATTATTGAGCGAACACCGAAACTGCATACTTGAGTTTCAGGATATGCGGTTAAGAGACATTTTTAACGCTGACGAAATGGGACTGTTCTTTCGCGCGTTACCGTCGAAGTCTCTCATACATACTATACTTCACTTTTCAACGGCAGCGGAACTACAATTAACCCAAGGTACATAAGAATATTCCGTATTCTAAAATCTAAGAATATTAACAAGTTTTAGTTTTTTTAATGCGGAATTTTGATCAATGTGGAAAAAAAAACTGCCTCCGTGCGATTCCGCTTTGAGCAAATTTTACTGTATAAGGGTAGATCCTTGACCGCTTTCGCCCAGTTACAAAAGAAAGAACCCACCCTGTTGTCAGTTTTCGTCTTCCCCCTTACTCCTATTAACATCTGGTGAAGAAAAACCGACAACACTGGTGAGAGTGAGAGAGGTGAACGCAGCTGTCTCTTTCTACACATTTCTTGCAAAGTTAAGCCAGACGAACAATAGTAAGTACATTGTTACTGCCAGGTAGAGCTGGGGAGTTGTCATTAATGGCTTCTAAGACGCGCCACTCCAACCACCAAATACTGAAAACAGTTATCTACTAATAATGTATTAGATTTTTAAATGACGTTTCCATGTCTACTCCACGTGCATATAATTATCTTAGCAGACTTGCTACTTTTGTCTTTTGCAGTATCTTTAGTTGGTACAAATTTATTATAGTGAATAAAACGTGACAACGCCGTTTGATATGCTAAATATGAGGAGCATTTCATAAATGATTCATAGATTGGTATTACTGTGGATTGGATCATGCAACAACAATGGAAATTATATCAGATATAGTTGTAAGCTTTAGGAAGAAGCACATGTTATTGTTTTTTCACTTTGTACTCTAACATAAAATTGGCGAGAGGCAGAAATGGACTCTGCAGGGTCTCGGGTACTGTGACCGTCGAAGGATAAGGACGTTCACGTATAGGTTCTTTCAAGTTCGGGAACAAGTCTAAATCTGATGGACTCATGTCCGGACTGTAGGGAGGATGCGGCAAAACTTCCCATCCGTATTCCTGCAGGTTTTGGTCATTAACTTTGCGATATGCGAGCGAGCATTATCGTGGAGAATGAGTGGCCCAACCTCGAGCAACTGAGATCGGGTTTTGTATATTTTTCTGGGCAGGTTTTGCATGAAGTTACGATAATACACTGCTGTGACGATATTTTTCAAGAGCATCTGCCACAAGTTTCACACTTCGTTCATCTGTTAACATTTTGGCCTTCCTGGTTTTGGATTATCGTCTATGCTCATACGACCACAACGAAAATTATTAACACAACGTGAAACTGTACTACGGTCCACTGAAAACCCACCAAAAACCTCACTTAACGCAATGCGGATTTCGTCGGGTTTCTGCAGTGTAAAGTTTCAATCGTAATGCACGACCTCTGTCTTCAACAGTCACAGTACCCGAGACCCCTGCAGGGTCATTTCTACCTCTCGTCAATTTTATGTTAGAGTACAAACAAAAACACGTGCTTCTTCCTCAAGCTCCTAATAATATCTGACGTAATTTTCATTGTGGTTGCAACATCCAATCCACAGTAATAAAAAAATCCAAGCGCGACAGGCCTAGAAGGCCCTTGGCCTATCAGTCGGCTGCTGATCTCACGTCCACATGTGTTAATCACAGAGGTAGACGATCATAATCCAGTGTAGGGGTGACATGTGGTCAGCATGTCGAATCCCCCAGCTGTTATTGCTGGTCTACTCAACCTGGAGCCTCTACTTATTGTAGCTACCCAAATTCATCACGATGCTGGGTGGGCACCGGTCCCATACTGGCCGAAATTCCAAAAGAAAATTTCTTCCCCCTTATGCGTGCAAAATAGATCTACCTGACGACAAAACAAAGCGCCTTTAAACTAAGTGACCGAGCCGACTATACCCGTTAATAGGTCCACTTGTTGTACCGAAAGTACTATTTCGGTATGTTTCATCTAAGTACTGGTATCCTTCCTCTTCAGTGAGATTTATGGACTGTGCCAAGTTATTTCTCTTTGTGTTTACTCTCACTCACCTTCGTACCCCGTCCCTTTGTTCTGTTTGTAGTGCGCAACTTCCCCTCTTCCTCGGAACACTCATATGTGAAGCAAGTGGTAAACAAGATCATTCATTCTTCATTCATTGAGTTTATACCTTCGTTATCGTCTGGAGGACGTCAGCTCGAGGAGAGCTGTGTTATTTTGTGTTTGGTCCGGTAAGCCAGGGTAGGGTATCCGGGAGTATGGACCCTAACCCTCGATTGGACTAAAAAGGTATGGATGAGTGCTTGTGTGAGTAAATATTGTAATTTTTGTTATTATTTCTGTTTTATTTAAAGTTTGTAATGATCATGAATAATTTATGTTTAAACATCTATTCATATTTCAACTTCAGACAAATATTGGAATATTAAATTATATTTTAAGTAAACAAGAATGTTTAATTACTGCACATGTTAGCTATGCTACTGCTGTCTTATATTTTTCCTGTCTACAAGCTTTCTCAAGGTTATACTAGCTCCCTTCTCCCTTCTAGATTTCATGGTTGTAAATAATATACTGAGTTTAAATACGAATCATATAAATTACTACAGTGTGTCTAAGGAATTCTTGTTAATAATTCTTATTCTTCTTCCTTCCAAGTATTAGGCCAAGGCCTGTTACGATCCTATAGAAAATTCCTGGGAAATTCTCGTATAAGACTTGAAAGCATAATAATAGTCCCTTCAATTGGTTGCTGGCCAAAGGAAGGCAAGACCAGTGATGGGTATGCCATCTTATAGCCTCTGGTCAGGCTTTTCTGGAGAAGAAAAGAAAATAAAGGAAACATGAAATGGAAGAAAGGAAAGACACCCTAGCCCTCGGATGCCCTAATAGCGTCGGGGTCGAAATAACAAGAGTTAACCAAGAGAGGTTAGATAGTAAAGTTAAAAGAGTGCAAAACACAAGTAAGTGGAAGAAATGTTTTGCACAGCTTGGGCACCTTGTGGTCGCCATCCACATATCTCCTAGATGAGGACCCCTGAGGATTTGTTAATAATTAATATATGTTATTAAGTGTATACAGGAAAGATGAATCAATCTTTGCCTCTGATGGGCCCGGGCAAAGAACAATAAATAGCACTGACATTTATGATCTGGACGCCACTATGAGGATAGCTAAATATATTAGTAGATTATCTAGGCCAGTAAAGATCCACTTCTGGATGCAGAGATCTACCTAACGACAAAACAAAGTGCCTGTAAACTAAGTGACTGGGCCGACTATATCAGTTAATAGGTCCACTTGTCTCTTCACAGTCTATTGTTTTTTATTATTATTGGGAATATTCCACACTAGAGTAGTTCTCCTTCAAAGCAAAGTGACTTGTCGCCAGAGACCACTGTCTAATGCGTTTTCTTCCCCAAGGCCCCTTGATTCCATACATCTTACTTCATATTCTCTTGGTCTGCCTCTTCCCTTCCTTCCTCTAGACTATCTTTTAAGGACCTTCTTTGGTATTCTATCATGTTGTACTCGTGAAGTGTACATACCACCTCAAACACCTTTCTGATTGTTTTACAAGTATATTCCTTTCCACTTGCTTGTAGTCCAAGATGCGGCAGCAAGATTACTACGTTCATCGAGTGGATGAATACATTTTTGCCGAGTTGCCTATTAAAATTCGGCCGCCAGTATGTTTAATTAAAATATACTGCAATTCATGTATTTATTCGAAATAATTTGATTCACTTATTATTAAAATAAATTATAATCCAGTTCGCAGAAATCGATGTATAGACCTTGAAAAATTGCGGTTGTCACTGCACACTTGGCCGTAAACCTCCTCGCGGCTACAGCAGGCTGTGACACCAATCAGTTATAAAATGACAGTAAGTACGTATTTATCGTTTTATATTGTTCCCTCGCAGCGGGAAGTAAAACCGCTGCCCTTTATGTATACTACGTACATTGTATATAGAAAAGTATATCCAAAAGGTCGCGTTAATATACATTATACGAAACAAATCACAGCATTTTAAATGAACTGAACTTCATTTGAAATAATATAAACCAATAAATACGTACTTACCACCATTTTATTACTGACTGGTGTCACAGCCTGCTGTAGCCGCGAGGAGGTTTACGGCCAAGTGTGCAATGGCAACCAAAACTTTTCAAGCTCCATACATCGATTTCTGCGAACTGGATTATAATTTATTTTAATAACAAGTGAATCAAATTATTTCGAATAAATTGATTAATTACGGTATATTTTAATTAAACATACTAGCGGCCGAATTTTAATAGGCAACTAAGCAAAAATGTATTCAGTAATTCACAATTTTATGAAAAAATTGATTTTGTTCATCCACTGGATGAACGTAGTAACCTTGCAGCCGGATCTCTTTTGTTCATCCACTGGATGAACGTAGTAACCTTGCAGCCGGATCTCGCACTATTAATTTCTCTTGTATTTTTCTACACTTTATCTTATTTTCAGATTTGTGTCCATCGTCTCCAAAAATTCATTTCTACAGCTACCGTTGTCCTGTTTTCTTCTGACGTCCATGTGTCGGATAATAATAATAAAAACTACTAATAAAAATAGTAATATAAAAATATAAAAAAATAATAATAATAAAAATAAGAATAAAAAAAAAATAAGAAAAAGAAGAAGAAGAAAAAGAAGAAGAAGAAAAAGAAGAAGAAGAAAAAGAAGAAGAAGAAAGAAGAAGAAGAAAAAGAAGAAGAAAAAGAAGAAGAAAAAGAAGAAGAAAAAGAAGAAGAAAAAGAAGAAGAAGAAGAAGAAGAAAAAGAAGAAAAAGAAAAAGAAGAAAAGAAGAAGAAAAAGAAGAAGAAGAAAAAGAAGAAGAAGAAAAAGAAAAAGAAGAAGAAAAAGAAGAAGAAGAAAAGAAAAAGAAGAAAAAGAAGAAAGAAAAAAGAAGAAGAAAAAGAAGAAGAAAAAGAAAAAGCAGAAAAAGAAGAGGAAGAAGAAGAGGAAGAAGAAGAGGAAGAAGAAGAAGAAAAAGAAGAAAAAGAAGAAGAAAAAGAAGAAGGAAAAGAAGAAGAAAAGAAGAAGAAGAAAAAAAAGAATAAAAATAAGAATAATAAAAAATAAGTAATAAGAATAATAAAATAATATAATAATAGAATAATAATAAGATATTAATATAATATAAGTAAGAATATAATAATATAATAATAATATAAATAATAATAATAATATAATAAGAATAATATAATAATAATATAATAATAATATAATTAATAATATAATAATAATATAATAATAATATAATAATATAATAATAATAATATTATAATATAATAATAATAATAATATTATAATATAATAATAATAATAATAATATAATATAATAATAATAATAATAATAATATAATATAATAATAATAATTAATAATAATAATAATAATAATAATAATAGTAATAATAATAATATTAGGAACAATAACAATGTTTTCTTTATTCTGGCAAAGTTAAGGCCTAAGGTCTTCTATTCTACTCAACCAGCAGAAATATACAAATCCCGGTACATATATACAGCACAGATTATATATACAACAGTATACTAACTACAATGGTTTTAAAATAAATTAAAATTGAAACTGAAATTTCATGTATACAACATTCTATTTATAATAATAATAATAATAATAATAATAATAATAATAATAATAATAATAATAATAATAATAATAATAATAATGACAATAATCTATATCATATGATATGATTTGTAACAAAACCTGCAATGTAGGTTTACTGATTTTGTCTAAAACAATTTTATCCCAGAGTATTGAGTTCTGCATAGCTTAACTATTTTTCTTCTATTATTTGTCATTGTATATTGGTTTCCTTGCACTCTAGGGATCCAAGTAGGGAAGTTCGTCCCTTGGATAGTAAATTGCAATTACTCATCAAAAGAGGGCGGATTTATATGCACTAAAAACCATAAATATATGCATGCAACTATGCAGCAAAAAAGTTCAAAGTATGCTCTTAAAATTAGAAAATATGCACAAAAATTAATTTTGTTCTTATAATAAAATACTCTGTTTTCTCATATCATTTTCATAATTTTTTATGAAGCAACAATTGTAATATTTTTACTTTTTCGCTCCTAATTGAAGTTAATAATTGTATATTATAGCGTCATTCTCATTATTCTCATAAAATTAATAATTAGTGAAATGTATTTCACCTTACTTTATTGTATATGAGAAGACATTCAGGGCAGAATTATATTGATTTAATAATGTCATAAACTGATAATAAGTTATTTAAAATACTCACATGTTTGTCGCAGACTTGGCATAGGACAATTTTGCATTTGTTGTTAATGTAGGATTCCCACGAAGCCATTGATGAAGCAAATATATTTTACTGGATTTTTCTTTAGGCATCGGAAACACTTGTCTTGGTCCACTAACACTCAAAAAATTGTACTTGAGAAAAGAATTCAAACTTTGATTTGTTTTGTCACCGTGGTCAATAATGTACAACAGGCTTCCTTTGTGTGAAATTAAGTATTTCAGGAATGATTTGTGAGTCTTTGTCGTATATGCCGACAGTCTCAATAAATCTGATGTTCGAACTTCAAAGAATATCGCCGGTTGAAAACAAAAACAAGGAAATTGCTACCAATAAACTGACCTTTGTTGGCAAGCACGATCATCTCTTCCGAAATCTTCCTTTCAGGATATGATTCAGGCCAGGTTGCTTTATTGATCTGTTGAGATTTAAAATTGCAGACCCCTGCTCGACATTGTTACTGTTGTGCGAAAATGCGAAATAGGAATGCTGACTTTCTATGAAAACAAGATTGTCTTCAATTGCAAAAACATGACAATAAACCAGAAACTTGTAATTTTATGAGGTTAGCAACTAATATTTTAGTATTAAATAGAAAAAAGTATAATATATGCACCCATATGCACATATTAATGGAATATGCGCTAATCCCGTGAATATGCATTTATATGCACTATAAAATTTTGCCAATTGATTCCAAATGACATAAAACGCAATTTCCTCTTCCATGCATATGTTTATCTTTGAAGGAATAAAACATGCAAATATGCACAAAACCGCCCTCTACTCATCAATTAATAACGTCGTAATACTATAGCGTAAATGAAAAAAAAACATATATATATTGTTTCATTCGTTAATTTGTTGTTTCACTTTAAACCTAAAAGTTAACTAAAACAATTTCACCGCTTATTTATATATATATATATATATATAATATATATATATATATATAATATTTTGAGGGCATTATTCTTCATTAAGGTCTATTGAATTCATAAATTTTAATTCATTATATGATTTTTTGTGAGATTTTCATATTTTGTTGACCTCCTTGTATCGACATAATACTTTCCGTGTATCGACGTTACACTAAGAACAGTATCGGTCTGGCATGCATACAGTACACACAATGCTCAACAGATGTCTCGCCCATATACAAATTTTTATAAGCACAGATCTTTTCACTGATTCAGATTCTTATGTTGGTTTTATCTTATTGTTGCAGGCCTATATCTCTTCCGCTATTCAATTTTGTACTAGAGCATGCATGGGCATAGCCAGCATTGGATTAAGAGGGGTGCAATTTTTTTTCCACTGTATACCTTCTGGGTATAAACGAACAAATCAAAAATACAAAATACAACCTTTATATTTTTAATTAATTTTCATATATTTTAGAAGAAAACAACAGCGCTATTGATGAGGAAATATAAAAATAATAGTGAAATAATTGCTGAAATTTTAGGCTTGGTGAATTAAGATTTTGTCAAGATTACTTCGTCATTTTTTATACTTAATTGTATTGAAACTATTAGCTATGTTTTAGCTACTACTCAAGTACAATTAGCATATACATATATAGTTCGACTCGCCTTTTCGTTTGAAAACGTTTTTTAAGTACGTTTTATTTGAATTTTCCAATGTAATTTTAGTTTTTTTTTGTATAGACTGAGCATAGACAGGCCATGAAGGCGATGTTCTGTCATTTTAGAACGGCACTATGTCCTCACTTTTCTTAAGATGCTAAAAGTACATTCAATCGAAGCCGTAACGCTTGGTTAAGACAGGTATATTACAATTGCTTTTTGATGGATGGGAAAAAAAATGGCACCCGTCCACGATGTTAACGAAATCACCTTCTTTATCCGTGTCACTTCGTTTCATACATATACGGTGCCATAGTTCAATTCCGGTGGACAGACCCTCGATTTTATAATACTCTGAAATTTTACACGCTGTTGCTTGGGTATCTTTCAGAGATGTTTTTAGGTTCTTAGGGTGCAGCATTTGAAGTTGTTCTCCAAATCTGTGTGACAAAGCTGTGTGAAAGGAATCCAAATAAGGATTTAAGATGGCCACCTTAAAGCAATATTCGGGATTACATCGTGGATTAGCTGGATTTTCTGCTTATTGGATATTCTTGATAGTGTGATTTATACATCTAGCTCAGAAGCAATAGTTTCCATCTCTTTCATGATGCCTTCTCATACCTATTTTTTGCGATCTATTAACATGATTTTAATGCTTTTAACATGGGCCGTGCATTTAATTGAATCTATAGCCACGGCTCGCAGCGAATTAACGACAGGTTCCAAATAACTGGAATATTTTGCTATCAGGCACAAACAAAATATGAAAGCAACTTCATTCAACTGATGAGCTTCTTTTCGACCTGGTGCGTTTCTTTCTACGGCAATCAATTTGAGACCGTTCATCAATTCCAAAAAGTGTTTCTTAAATATCCCAGTACTTTTACATTTTTTGCAACCAATGTGTTTCGCAGAGCATGGGGATGCATGGGACGTGCTGTTCTCTCAACGTCTACTCTCAAAAAAGTTTATAATATCCTTAATTGTAGCTATCGTGTTTCTCACCTCAGACATACTATTCAAGTCATTTACCACAAGAATGATTTTGTCGCTCGCGCAGTAGAAGTTTGAAAAATAGTCAAGCAGACGTATCTGGACCCTGTTGTCTTTTCCTGCCATTGTTGAGCAGCCATCATAGCCTTGACCGACCCATTGTGCGGGTCAATGTCTATTTATCTGAAAAAAAAACTCAATATCTACAACAATTGATTGGGCGTCCATTCTTTTACGTTTAACAAAGCCCAAAACTCTTCTAGAATTTTATTGTTTTTCATAAAAAACCGCACACCATTGGAAAATTATTCCTTCCCAGAAATATCGCAGCATGCATCAGCTAAAATACTTTTTTACATCATCCGCAATCATTATCTTTACCTCAAGTCATATATTACAGTCAATTCATTTTTAATATATGGAAAAACATAGGTAGCATTCGTGGCGTTTAAATGAGGTTTCAAGCTTATATCACCGGTATCAAGATTCTCCACTGAATCAAATCCCTGAAAACGCCTTCTTCCGGTGTTTCACCCCTTAAATACAAGTCATGTAAGCCACTGAAGATAGTGGTATCCGAGATGGAAAACAAATATTTCGTGCCCCGCCGCAATTTTCTTATAGGCACTTACGAGATTTTGCCTAACAGGGACCTCGCTTAAAACAAGCATGTTGACTGCGTAACTTGCATATGCCAGCGCCTCTCGGATTTTTTTTTTACGAATTCATGCATTTTGAAAAACTTCTGGAAGGGCCTCACTATGAATGACCATTTAACGCCCCTCACAATAGAATACAATATATACAGAGTGCACCCTTAAGTTTTGCGGAATACTTTAGCCAGGATGAATATTGTTGGATCCAACAACTTGAACTTCCGTTTAAATGTTCAGCATATTTGCTGCAATTGTAGCTTTCGGGTGGATTCCAGCAGTTTGTCATAATTTTCACTTTAACTTCTTTACTCATTAGCTCTCTTCTCCCGAACCAGTTGACAATATCATATGGTGGGTAAATCTTCTTTTTCGGATGTGATGCCTTCTAAACTATCCGGGGGAAAAAATAAAATTGCAATGATAGAACTTGTTTAGGTAGGCAACTTACCAAAGAATTTTATTATATCCATTCTGACGCATACACGTACGAATACGCGTAGTTCAACGTTAAAGCATGAGTCTAGAATCTTCGAGTAAAGAACATATTAATTATATAATTATTTGTGCCTATCGAACGTTCTAGAAAATATGAGGTACAGTCATGGCGAACCTTTGACCAAATACGGTAAGTGGGCGTTGCACAATATAAGGCTGTAAAAACGGCATTCACTTTAGAAGTGTGTGCGGCCAATGAAGAGTCGAGGTCAAGCGAAGCTTCGACAAGCGACTAGGCGTCGAAAAACATACTCAGGTACTCAGCTGAAATACGAGGAGTGAATGCTGCGTTAGCCGTTTATAATAGAGGTCTAAACCTTTCTGGCGTATTGGCGATACTTATGTCCACTGGGACAGGTACTTTATAAATTGGTATATCATAACGATTGGGCTTGGCGAGCTTAATTTTATTTTTTTACTTCTGAATCATAAATATGGCTAAACGTTTGATCGCGTTGTGTGATGAAAATATTACCATTACAGAAAATATGAAATTACCGTTGGAAAGGCAATTATTCAAATTACAACAATGGAATAAAACAAAACAGTGTAGAACTTATGTCATTAGTCAAAATGGCGTTGAATATGCAACATAAAATTACAATTGCTGCATGGGCAATAACGTATGCTAATGATCGTGAGGCCTCAAGACGGGCAAGACGTGAGTTTAACGTAGAATTGCAGCCGTCGACTGTGGGGAAGTGGAGCAAATGACTGCTGGAAACCCGGAAAGATGCTGAAAATCAAACCTCCTGGAAGGCCTCGCATTAGCACGGATGCAGACACAACGCTAGCCAACAAAAATCAACCTGCCAAGCTACACGTGAGCTTTATATCAGTCAATCGAGTGTGTGTCGTGTTATGAAGCGTGAGAAGTACCACCCCTTCAAACCGACTCGTGTCCACGAACATAATGAAGACGACCCTGACAGGCGGATGGAATTTTGTGAATTCCTTATAAGGGAATCAGCAAACGACGAACATTGGTACAGAAAATTGCACTTTTCTGATGAAGCTGTTTTCATTTCAACGGAAGTGTTAATCGACACAATTGTCACTATTATGGTAAAGAGAATCCTAATGTTATTGAAGAGACACGTTTAGGATGCGGCAAAGTCACTGTTTGGGCTATGATCGGATGGGAAGAACTGTTAGGAATGCGAATTTTGGATGAGACTGTTAATGGTGATCGGTATAGTGATATCCTTAGACAAATTGTCCTGCTGGTAATGCAAAGTGCTGACCATGAACAATGTTTATTCCTGCAGGAATGTGAGCCTCCTCACTTTGCAATTGCGGAGAGGGAAATTTTGGATGATCATTTGTAAAACAGGTGGGTGGGAAGAAGAGGCCCCATTGAATGGCCAGCCCGTTCCCCAGACCTCACAGCGTGTGACTATTGGTTGTGGGGTTATTTGAAGGAGAAGGTTTATGCCCGGAAACCTCAAGACGTCGACATGCTGAAATTAGTGATTGAGGAAGAAATTAGAGATATTGCTCTAAACATGTATCATAACGCAATGAATGACTTCCCAAAGTGATGCCAATTATGCTTGGATGTAAACGGCGAAGAGTTTGAAGCAATAAAGTGACTTGCTTAGTGTTGTTGTAAGTGATTTGTTTTGTTCTATTGTTGTAATTTAAAGGATTCCCTTTCCAATGATAACATCATATTTCCTTTAATAATAATATTTTCGTCACAAAATGCGATCAAACGTATAGCCATATTTCTGAATCATACTGTATGCGTGACCATAACCTATATTTAGTTTTATTGATATCAATTTTCATTCCCAATTTATTAGTGTTACTGAATAGTTTGAGTGTGTTGGCCCTTAGTATCTCCTCGCTTTCGCCTAATTATACTAAATCATCAGCATAGGTTAAGATAATGATTGCGGATCTTGTAAAAAATGCTAGCGCTTAGAATGTTTTAGCTGATGAATACTGTGACATTTCTGGAAAGGAGCAATTGCCCAATGGTGTGCGATTTTTTAAATGAAAAACTGAATAAAATTCTAGAAGAGTTTTGGGCTTTGTTAATCTTAAAAGGATCGACGCTCAATCAATTGTTGCAGATATTGAGTTCTTTTTTCCAGATAAATAGACATTGACCCGCACAATGGGTCGGTCAGAGCTATGATGGCTGCTCAACAATGGCAGGAAAAGACAACAGGGTCCAGAAACGTCTGCGCGAGTTTTTTTCAAAAGGTATTTACTTCCACTGCGCGAGCCACAAAATCATTGTTGTGGTAAATGATTTAAATAGTGTGTCTGAGGTGAGAAACACGATAGCTACAATTAAGGATATTATAAACTTTTTTCGAGAGTAGCCGTTGAGAAGACAGCACGTCCCAAACATCCCCATGCTCTGCGAAACACATTGGTTGCAAAAATATAAAAGTACTGGGATATTTAAGAAACACTTTGTGGAATTGATGAACGGTCTCAAATTGAATGCCGTAGAAAGAATCGCACCAGGCCGAAAATAAGCTGATCAGTTGAATGCTGTTGCAAGTAGAAGTGCTTTCATATTTTGTTTGTGCCTGATAGCAAAATATTCAAGTTATTTGGAACCTGTCGTTAATTCGCTGCAAGCCGTGGCTATAGATTTAATTAAATGCACGGCCCATGTTAAAAGCATTAAAATCATGTTAATAGATCGCAAAAAAAGGTTATGAGAAAGCATCACGAAAGAGATGGAAACTATTCCTTGTGAGCTAGGTGTATAAATCACACTACCAAGAATATCCAATAAGCAGAAAAATCGAGCTAATCCACGATGTAATCCCATCTTAAATTCCTACCTGGATTCCTTTCACACAGTGAAGGAATATAGAATTAGGCCCTCGTTGTGGCGACAATTTGAAGAAGTATAGAATCGTGCCCCTCGTTGTGGCGACATTTTGAAGAAGTATTTAGTCAGTTCTTCATTATTTTCCACGTTGTGGGCGCAATTTTGAAGGATTAGTGTCCAAAAATAATAAATAAGAATTACTGGTTCAGGTTGGGTTTGATTTTCCGGTAGAGCTGGATTCTCTTCTCAAGGTCGAAGTTGGTACACAGGATAGGAAAACACTTTAGAAATCACTAATAACTGAACTAGTAATAAATTTATTCATTTTGTAGGTTCCCAGCAGATTAAGTAAATTTAAGTGATATTATTCTTCACTGTCAATTAAATATATTATTTTCTTGTCTGAAATCAATTACTCTTCTGGTATTAAATTTCACATTTTATCAGGAGAGTTCTTATAGCTTCTATCTTTGATGAAAGTTATATATAGACTCCAAGAGTAATTCTGTTATAATATTAAAGAACATTATTACATCACATGATTTTAATTTAAATTCTATTGTTTAATGATCCATTAAATACCAGGTTTAGATTTGATTGGTTAAATCAAAAAGTTAATTTTTTTAACATCCAATCAGAATTTAGTATACTTTTATTTAAAGATATTAAGTTAAGCAGGTGTTCTTATTACAGTTATAACAGAAAGCTTTATATTTCAGACAACAATGACTTAAGACACAATTTTAAAAGCATTATTTAGAAAGACTGTTATATAATACAATTTCTTTAATTGTTATTGAGACATTTTTATTCAACAATGAACAACAATTAATTGTTTAGATTTTTTCTTTATTTAAGTTATATTTAAATATTAAAAGAATTTTAAAATATAAAATTATTAACTTTAACTTTCATATTTATTATGGTATTAAAATACTGCTATAACAGCTTTGTCACACAGATTTGGAGAACAACTTCAAATGCTGCACCCTAAGAACCTAAAAACATCTCTGAAAAATACCCAAGCAACAGCGTGCAAAATTTCAGAGTATTATAAAATCGAGGGTCTGTCCACCGGAATTGAACTATGGCACCGTATATGTATGAAACGAAGTGACATGGATAAAGAAGGTGATTTCGTTAACATCGTGGACGAGTGCGATTTTTTCCCCATCCATCAAAAAGCAATTGTAATATGCCTGCCTTTACCAAGCGTTACGGCTTCGATTGAATGTACTTTTAGCACCCTAAGAAGAGTGAAGACATGGTGCCGTTCTATATATTACAGAACATTGCCTTCATGGCCTGTGCATGCTCAGTCTACAGAAAAAAAACTTACTAAAATTATATTGAAAAATTAAAAAAAAACGTACTTAAAAAACGTTTTCAAACGAAAAGGCGAGTCGAACTATGTGTATAGGCTAATTGTACTTGAGTAGTAGCTAAAACATAGATAATAGTTTCAATACAATTAAGTATAAAAAATGACGAAGTAATCTTGACAAAATCTTAATTCACCAAGCCTAAAAATGCAGCGATTATTTCACTATTATTCTTTATATTTCCTCATCAATAGCGCTGTAGTTTTCTTCTAAAATATATGGAAGTCAGTTTAAAATATAAAGGTAGTTTTTTGTATTTTTGATTTGTTCGTTTGTACCCGGAAGGTATACAGTAAAAAAAAATTGCACCCCCCTTAATCCAATGCTGGCTACGCCCATGCATGCTCTAGTAGAAAACTGAATAGTAGAGGAGATAATAGGCCTGCAACAATAAGATAAAACCAACATAATCTGAATCAGTGAAAAGATCTGTGCTTATAACAATTTTGTGTACGGGCGAGACATCTTTTGAGAATCGCGTGTACTGCATACATGCCAGACCGATACTGTTCTTGGTGTAACGTCGATACACGGAGAAGTATTATGTCGATACAAGGAAGTCAACAAAATATGAAAATCTCACAAAAAATCATATAAACAATTAAATTAATTAATTCAATAGACCTTAATGAAGAATAATGCCCTCAAAATATTATATATAAAAAATAAGTGGTGAAATTGTTTTAGTTAACTTTTAGGTTTCAAGTGAAACAACAAATCATCATTTCTTTTATGGTCCCACTTTGTGTAGCCTGCTGTAGGGCGCATAAATCGCATCTCATCTGCTGTTATTCGGCTTTCATCTCTTCCTCGTATGTCCATGCTTCACTGCCATATCTTATTACTGGTGTTGCGAGAACCTTTTAAAGCCGTAATCTTGTGTTGTTCTGTACTAAAGATGGTTTCATTATACTGTTAATTATCCCCGTTGTTGTTGTGAAATTTGTGATTTTCTTTGGTATATCAGCTTCATCTTGAAATGTTAAATTATAACCCAAATAATTAAATTAAACTCGTTCTAAAATGTCATCATCCAAAACAATTTTGCTAGGTATAGGGTATTTCCCACAAAAAGCCATCACTTTAGTTTTCTTTGTATTGATTTCCATATTGTACCTTTTTGTAAGTATATTAAAACTGTGTATAGAATACAGTAAATCTGTTTCTGTTGGAGCTATTAACACCAAATCATCTGCAAAAAGCAGGGAGTCTATTTTTAGGTTTCTATTAATTTGGATAGAACCGTGTCTCATCTGTCGCCAATCTTGGAGTATTCTATCCATGTATATGATAAAGAGCTAGGGCGAGAGGCCACATCCTTGTCTTAGGCCCCTATTAATTTCGGTCCATTATGTTTGTGCATTATTGACTCGGACTGAAATCAAATTTGTTTTATAGATATATCAATTTAAAATATGCTGTTGTGGTAGATTGTTGTCAGCTAAAATTTCCAACAGTTTATTCCTATTGATTTTGTCGAAGGCTTTTTTGAAGTCCACAAAAGCTAAATGTGTTTCTACATTGAACTCCCTGTGTTTTTCTATTAATAATTTCATGGAGAAGTAATCATCACAGCAGGATCGACCTTTACGGAAGCCATTCTTTTCTTCGCTGAGGAGGCTGTTAAGATGTTTGTATAACTTGTTCTTAATTATATTGGCGTAAATGTTGTATCCAGTATTTAGTAAGCTGATGCCTCTGTAATTTTCACAGTTTTTCTTGTCTCCTTTTTTAAATATTGGTATTACAATAGATATTGTCCAACTTACAGGGTGTCTCTCCATGATATATTAGTGACTAACTTAATATTTTGGATAGCGGACAGGATCCTCTCCTTCGGACTAAAGAACACGTTACAAATTCAGGTATTTCTGCACCCCTGTCCTCTTGTTAGATTACTGTTGATAATGTGTAATACGCCTTCATATGTTTCTAACTGCGACACTCAGTACAGTGTTGTAACAACCCTTAGCAACAGAGAACCAAGACAAACATTTGGCTATAAATCAGTACTTATACTTTAATTTCCGAATGGAGACGCAAATATGTAAGTTGCAGTGACTTATTTAACGACGTTCATGAACAAGTCACGTCATTAGCACCGAAATTCCAATCTGGCGTGAAAAGGGCGAACAAAAATTTACCATGTGTGCCTTATTATAGGCTTAAGATTTTTTATATGCCGTAAATCATCCCTTGGGAAGGAAGCCACATTCAGCATTTTAACGCCCTGAAAAACTGCACCGATCGCAGCCGGAACATGTGAACCAGAGGCGAGTATAGTAACTTCTAATCAACCGGCACAGACAAGTAATTTACAAAAAAATTATATATACAGGCCTATATATTAACAAGTCCACCGCTGTGATATGGAGGTAGCGTGCTGCCTTGTCACGCAGCGGGCCCGGGTTAGATCCCCGGTCGGGGCAGTTTTTCTGGGTGAGGTTTTTATCGGGGTTTTTCCACACCTGTAAGTCAAATGTCAGGAAAACTTTAAGGCTCAAACGGTCCCCGAAATCATATGGCCATCATCATCATCACCACCATCACCCGTATCATCATCATCATCACCATCACCCTTATCATTATCACAATCATCATCACCCTTATCATTATCATCATCATCATCATCATCATCCTTCACCGGTGTGGAAAGCAACGGGAAGCTACCACACCTACAATTCCCTAGTAAAGCTGCAAGCATAGCATGAAAATGCTATGATTGCAGTGAAGGACTTGCCTTCGGGCAGAATTACTATGGATAGATGGATATATTAACATAACTATACCTAAAACATACCCTACCAACCGGCTGCCGATCTCACATCCACATATACGAGTAATCACGGAGAGATACATGCATATAAAATTATCAATTGTACATTAAGTGAATTTACGCCATTTAGAAAAAATGTAAACATCAGCGTATTAATTTTCAAGCGGTAGTGCGTAAATTAAATATAACCAGCTAATACCCGGCGTTTGCTGCTACGCGTAAATAAAATAAATATGTTTATATATTTAGTTGAATAAGTAAAAAGAAAAATAATTATAAATTTATATCGTAATTATTTTTAGATACTCCGTGCAGATTACTTGGCGTTGCCTCGAACTCTACTTATCCCGATTTTCTTGGCATCAATGAGCTGAAAAACACAAATTGTTATTGTGATTTATCTGTAGAAGATAGACATATCCTGACGCGGACTTTTTTGTAGAATATATTTAGATATTCAATTCTGTGTACATCAATTTGATGTATTCGTTATGGTTTAGGAAGCGTAAGGCGTTTAAGCGTCCAGAAAGCTACTTTTTTTTAGTGTATCTATGCCTTTTATTTTTTTAGCTCCAGCCCTATAGTACGTAGGGTAATATGTTACATACGTTAATTGTCCCAGAAAAGGTCCCTAAATTATGAAAAAAAAATCCATTTAAATCAATCAAGTAGTTTTTTAGTCCATAAAGGACAAACGGACATACACTCATTTTTATACATAAATGATGTGGCTATATTTCAATCTACTAAACTAGGTATATGTTTCTTAAATAAACCAAGGAAGATGTAATCCAAAGTCAGAGAAATCCGGCAATTAGAAGTGCAGATTTACCTGAAACAAGACATTAAAAATGCACTCTAGTAACCACGATATTCGGCTAGTTGCAATATATAAGATATAACTTAATTAACTCTTAAATTTTAAATGTATCCTATAAGAAACATTAGTTTAATTCATTTAATATTTGAAATAAAGTAGTGGAATAACGAATTGGTAGATATTATTTAAATTAGTGTCAAATCATACAAAAATATACAATAAGTAGGGAATAAATGTAATCACTTGCGGTAATGCATGATTTGTTTTCATTACAGTCTGACACTTTTAGATAAGCTGACATCAAAGTTGAGTTTTAACAAAATGGGAACATTAATTTGATTTCCTGGAGAATTTTCTTAGTTTTCGCAGTTTCTGCGTGACGCACTTTCTGTTCTTATACACACTGCATTATTTTCGTTTAATATTTGGATATTTTTAGGTTGAGCCTTGAATACGCTGCGGATTAAGACTATTATATACATTTCAGTCCACCACTGTGGTCTCGAGGTAGCGTGCTCCCTTGTCACGCAGTGGGCCCGGATCGATTCCCGATCGGCCAGGCTTCTGGGTGAGGTTTTTTTCGCGGTTTTTCCTCATCTGTCAGACAAATGTCAGGATGCTTAGGGCCCAAAGGCCCCCGAAAATCATCCGGCCATCATCATCATCTATATCATTATCATCATCCTTCACCGGTGTGAAAAGAAACGGGAAGCTACCACACCTATAATTCCCTAGTAAAGTTGCAAATCATAGCATGAAAATGATATGATTGCAGTGAAAGACGTGCCCTCGGGCAGAATTACTATGGAAGGATATACATTTCAAATGTGGTGTAATTTAAATATCATATCATGTCCTTTTTAATTTATCTCTGCGTTGAGCAACAAAAATTAACTATTAATTAAAACAAAGGAGATTCTATGTCACTCACTCATTGGCTCTATCGAACCCGTGGGTTCATGCCCGCGCGTACGTTAAACTCTCCATACACCCCTATCCTGAGCAAAGGTTTTCCAATTATCCTCTGAATAATCTTTTCTCTCAAATCATTGATAATGTTATTCTCCCACCTCATTCTTGGTCTACCAACTGGGCGTTTTCCTTCTGGTTTTCCTATAAGAAGCTTCTTTGCACATCTTTAATTCCCCAATCGGCCACATGTCCTGCCTACAAGACTTAACAGTTATTATATATGGTTTCCCATAAAGACCATGTAGCTCACTATTATGTAGTTTTCTCCATTGACGTGTCTGTTCATCTCCTTTATCCCAATTTTTTTTCTAAGAACTTTATTCTCAAATACTCGTAATCTTCTTTCCTCCCTTAAAGTAAGAGTCCATATTTAGCATCCATACAATATAAGTGTTTTATATATTTTCAGTTTAACGATTTTTAAAAGGAGTTGGGACCATAACAGTCCCTGTAATGCATAATAGCAGAATTGAGCCTATGTTTAATTTCTTTGTGCATCTCATTCCTATTTGTAATTATTGTTCCTAGATTCACCGAAATAAATTGAAATAGAAAACGTAAAAACACACAATTTATTTAGTAGTAGTAGTAGGACTTTATTAGACAAAAGGTAAGATATTTACAATATTATTTACAAATATGGGTCGCACGGGCAGTAAGCCGTACGTGCTGTTGACAGTCCGTTACAATAAAGTAATAATTGGTACTAGCGTAAAGAAAAATAAACAACAAAAACAGCAAAAACATTACAATTACATAAAGAAAACACAATAATAATATTACAATTAAATAATAACACAATAGCATTATACACTAAAAACATTAATTGCAGTGTGTGAATAATTACCTGAGAGAAATAAATATGTTGATCTTATTTTAGGAAATGTGATAAATGCCTTAAAATGAAGTGAGAAGTTGAGCTCAAAGTAACCTAAAGTTAACATATTTTCAATGTAAAATATGTATTTGTTATTGCTCAGACAGTGCAGCCAACTTATCACTAAAACCCGCCAACAAACAAATGAGCGCTAAACTAATCTGGTGTATTAACTGGCACTTTTTCTCACCCTAACAACAGTAGTCGTTGACCAAATGAATAATCCTGCAATCATGTCACTGCTGGGGAATGAGCTGTTCCTCATTTGCCTTCCTCATTCATTATATATTGCCATTTCCGTCTTTTTATGTAAAACTACATATTATTGTCTCTTAATTTAGAAAATAATAATTTTCGTAAGTGGGATATAATTGAAAACAGTAAGAAAACATTTTTTCAAATGTAAATTGTGATAAAAAGGAAATATAAGAACCCAAGTAGGCCTACCTGATTGTACACTGAAACAGTTCTCCACGCTATACAAAAGTTGCCAAAAAATACCATTCACTCGACACAATAAACAGAGAAAAACACAGAAGGATTCCATATTGCAAAACCAGGATTATCTACTCCGTTTATGAATGAAATAGTAGAAGTATGTAGGTTTCACTGGAAATGTGTTTTTTTTTACAATAGAAGTCTTTTATCACGCATTCTGCATACATGGGCAAAAGAATTAATCTTTGTACTCTTATGAAATTAAGAATGTATATTTTTATTATTTTATTCAATTCATTATTTGTTCTAGTTATCCAACTTCTGCTGGCTCGAAAATTTTCCCAAATATTTTCCTTTCGAAAACAAATACCTATGGTATTTAGCACTTTTCAAGGCCAGGTTTCGTAGCCATAAGCCAACACGGGTCGTTTGGTATATTCTTACTTTAGTATTCTTGGATGCGAGAAGTGCACGACACGGTCTGTTACCTAGTGTAATAGACCTATAACACATTCCATTGAGTTATTTCCATGTAAATATAGTAGTAGAAGTTTGCTCCTGTACGTCCCGAGTAGGGATTTGGGTGTAACTAATGTAACAACCCACGCTTCTGCGTGGTGTAGGATTTTTAATGAAAATATATAACAGTTCTTTGTTACGTATGTTGTTTTTTTCGTATTCTACAATATTTTGGAATGTTAGCTCTTTCAAAATCTTTATAATAATCCATACTCCACTTTTGGAACAAAACAAAAATCCATGTATTATGTATTTAATTTTACATGGAATTCGCCCGTATTCGATCCACGATCGCGACATCTTTCCTCACATGTAAGACAAATTCGACAATTTTAGTATTAAAACACTATCTGGCCATCATAATTCACTGTCATATTCGGCTTGTTCAGTATAAATGTGTGATTGAAAGGCGAGTCTAGTGCTGTCTCTAAAGTGGCCCCGGATTGAATATGTGTATGTTTCAAAGTTTAAACATTCTCTACCGACAGTTCATGTCCGGGTGGCATAGGAAACCTAAAAGTAGTACCTAAAAAGGGAAAGGTTATCTCTTAATTGGTGGAATTAAATTTCTCATGCCAGCTTCTTTAAATGCGTCGAATTGGAGTGAAAACAAATCATGCCTAAACATAATTTATTTTGTGTATATTGTTTTATATATATATTTTTACAAATTTAAATATTTTTTTACTGATTCACTATTTGTTAAGAATATTAAACAAATGAAACCACTGTATCTTATTGGATACAGTGCCAAAGTAAGGGTAAGAATTAAAGAAGAAATGTGATATTTATTTGCATAAACAAGTTATTTTGAACAATTTGTTCACCGTGTTATATACGAACAGTAAAGTAAAAGATTTCCATGTCTGTCAATTATTAGCCATTTTCAAGACGGCTCCTTGTATATTATATGTTATGGTGTTTATGGGAGGCGAGGTCTTATTTGTAGTTCTCTAAACATCAAACTAATCCAATTTTAAACTATGAACCGTACAAAATGTCGGATATATAGCTAAAATAATTTAACTTTCGATAGATAAAGTATAAATTAATTAAATCGAAGAAATTAGACAACTGATAATGATATATTTTTCGTCCGACACCGTGGGTACCGTTCATTTAATTGCTTCGGTTAATATAAGAAAATAATCCAGCAAATCCTAAAGATAAAATACTCGTTAAGTTTGTTTAACGCTAGGGGCGCTGATGTAACCTCCGGGTAGAAAATATTATATTCCTCCTCCATAACAAGTTTCTTTTCTATTCGCCTAAAATTCTTCGATATGAACCGACAAAAGTGACAACATTTTATTCTTATTTCGCGTAAATCGTAAAATTCTTAATAAATTACTTGTAAAATTCATAATAGATAAATCAATAATCTTCTTGTTACCTACATTACTATAAACTTGTTTCAAACTGAACTACATATACAGCTCTTAAATACTTTCTTTCAAAAAAAAAATACTGCGAAAGATCTCTCAGTCGTCTCTATCAAATATACTACGCGGTTCAACAATAGCATAACGGTTACGTGGTTACAGCATGAATAATATTTCAAAATTTGTTTCGATATGAAAATAATTACAATTTCGCGTTATTTTATTTCAGGAAGACCGGGATTGCCATAAAAACGAACACAATATCTTGTTTCACAACCAATGAACTGAACACATTGTGTGTAAAATTCGCTAAAATACTAGGTAAGTTAGTTGCATTTAAAAGATAAATCGAAGTGAGTGTGTAGAACAGTCGTTTCCAATTTTTTTTTGGAAGGGGCTCTGTCGTTATGTGAATTTGTTTGCAGGCCATATGATTCGATGTTACTACCGTATTAAATAGGATCTAAGATAAACCAATTAATTTATATACAAAACGTTGGCAGTACCGGTACTGCTCTATGGTTCAGAAGCCTGGATACATAAAAAACAAGATCTAAGTAGGATAACGGCGGCAGAAATGAAATTTTTGAGATCTGTTAAAGGGTGCTCTAAGGAAGACAGAATCAAGAACACAGAAATAAGACACATCATCATCATCATGAACAAATTCGTTTTAGGCCATGTGGCCTGTACGGTAAACCTAGCGAAGATGGTCTTGATCTTTCCACCGATGTTTTGGTCTTCCTTGGTCCCTATGTCCAGTTGGGGTATATTGGAATGCCAATTTTGGAAGTCTATTTCTTGCCATTCTTCTCAGATGATTTTTCCATTCTTGTTGGTATTTTTGGATATCTTCATTTAAACTTGCTACTCCAAGTTTTCCTCTGATAGTAGTGTTCCTTTGGTGATCCAGTCTATTAACTCCTAACAATGATCGTAAGAAGCGCATTTGGCTTACTTGAAGTTTATGAGAGTTTTCTTTTATTTAAAATCCAAATTTCACTTCCGTATTTTAGAGCAGCTTTTGATGTGACGTTATGTAATCTTAGTTTTGTCTCTGTCCTCATCTGTTTACCAAAATGTCTTCGTATTACCCCATTCATTTTATTATATTTTTGTAATTTTGAATCAATGTCACTCTTATACTCTGCAAATACACTTCCTAAGTAAGAGAAATCTGACACTTGTTCTATAATTTTTCCATCAATCTCAAAGAAAAAAGACACGAACTTGAAATATTTGCAATAACTGATAAAATAGATACATATAGACAAAAATGGAAGCAACACATAGACAGAATGAATGAAGATAGATATCCAAAACAAATAACAAAATACAAACCTAAAGGCACCCGAGATGTGGGCAGACCTAGAAAGAGATGGGTTGAAGTCGGAACGGGTCGACAGACCTAATCCATGAATGCAGATGATGATGATTATGATGATGATGATGATGATGAAATCAATAATATATTGTTAGGCCTATCTAATACCTGTCGTGCGTGCTACGCCTAAATAAATTAAATGTGTTTTTGTATTTAGTTGAAAAAATATAAAAAAAAATTCCTCTACTCGAGTCCAACTCAGGGTTGGGTCGAGGAATAAGATGAGATGAAGCTCCTATATTTATAGAGGTCACGTAAGAAGTGTATATTATTATTATTATTGTTGTTATAGCTGGATTATTTTTTTTTAGGGTAAAAGTTTTACCTACAACATTGTATAATAAGAATGAAGTCTCTTGACTCCATTTTGCTTTGCTTCAACATACAAACTGTTGAATAATATACTATATGGTATGTAGTACCCAAAAATGGTGGAATGAGTGACGGTAGAAGAATCTCTCAACACTGTACCCCTGGATAGCATTCTAAGTTGTAGTGCTTAGGGCAGTAATTGTTTGAGTAAAGAACTAATTTCATTCAGATTATATAAATTAATTAGTGTGTGAAATTCGAATGTACATATGGAAGAGCGGTAGTGAATTGAGCACATAAATAAGTAAGAAAGAGGATAGGAAAAGAGACAACATTTTAAATGATTCATCTAGTTGTTCCGATATTTCTGTATGAAATTATATAAATAATTACACTAAAAAATAAAACCGATTCTCAATAATAGTAATACATTAATTAAATGTGTGAGTGAAAATACAAACCATAAAAAATAAAAACATTCTTACAGACTTAATAATCAACTTTTACAAGATTCATGATGTGTTCCGTTGAGGTTTATTCAAATTAATATAAAATTATAGAATATTCACCTGAAAGGTCCGTCTCCTCAACTTAATTATCATTTAACTGTAGCGCTTTCGGGACTTGTCCCATCATCGGCAGGATTCAAAACTGGTGTTTCACTGAAGATCTGGTAGAGGGGGTTACATGTATTGGGTTCATTTTCGTTTATCAGGCTGTCGTCGTGAGCTGCTTTCATGATTTCCATCTCTTCGAGTACGTTGATCTTCGCTGGATTATTTTCTCTGTGTATTACTGTTAGGGTGTTTTCAATATTTAACATGCGATGTCCTTCATGGATAACGTGTTTTGCATAGCTTGATTTACCTTCTGCGTGAATGAAGTCTCGAAAATGTTCTTTGAATCTGATGTTAAAATTCCTGTTTGTCCTTCCTATATAAAATAATATAGCATACAGAACCAATAACAAATTAAACAACATAATAAACAATAACATTGAAGAAAATAACATTTTCAACAGCAAAGGAGTTTATAAACTGACATGTAAGGACTGCAACAAATTTTATATAGGAAGGACAAACAGGAGTTTTAACATCAGATTCAAAGAATATTTTCGAGACTTCATTCACGCAGAAGGTAAATCAAGCTATGCAAAACACGTTATCCATGAAGGACATCGCATGTTAAATATTGAAAACACCCTAACAGTAATACACAGAGAAAATAATCCAGCGAAGATCAACGTACTCGAAGAGATGGAAATCATGAAAGCAGCTCACAACGACAGCCTGATAAACGAAAACGAACCCAATACATGTAACCCCCTCTACCAGATCTTCAGTGAAACACCAGTTTTGAATCCTGCCGATGATGGGACAAGTCCCGAAAGCGCTACAGTTAAATGATAATTAAGTTGAGGAGACGGACCTTTCAGGTGAATATTCTATAATTTTATATTAATAAGACTTAATAATTAAGAAGAAAAATCTATATTATATAATATTGTTGTTTGACAAGTAAATAATTACCACATTATTTAATTAAATTTGTAGATATCCATTTACTTAGGAATCAGACTTGAAGCACTAAAAATTGTAATTTTATGTACTGGTACCTAAAATAGCGACAAATTTTAATAAATTTGGGCACGTTCTGTATTACTAGGCATTTCAGGCATTGTAACCATGTTTCAAACCTATTCATTACAATGCAATTAACATATTGTGCTTAGAAAAAACAAAACGACTAAAAAAACAGTACATTAAAGAAATGTCTAAACAATTCTGTACAAATTGAAAATATTGAAAAAAAGTTAAATATACTTTCAAGTTACTGAACCAGCTACTGATCATTCTCTTTTTCACTGTATCATCTGCAAAGTACATCAACAGTTTCTTATTCTCCATAGTTAATTACTTTAGTCAGTAGGAATCAGTAGGAAAATACCTTTCTATTTAAATGATGCCAGAGGAGCAATTTTTATTAGCTGTAGCAGAAATATCAGTACTACTGGAGCAAGCACATTTCCCTCCCTTGATACTTTCTACAACAATGAAATTCCTACATTCATCCAACTTGCAAGGGATCTGGTAACAATTGCATGCCAAAATCCACCTTGCAATTTTTTCCCAGAGAAAGGTTGTGATATACTAAGGATACGTCCAAAAAAAGTATATTCATTTTTAAACAGCAAGGCAAAAAATCAAAGTTAGAATACAGCAGTGGCAACACACTGTATGGAGCAGATGGACTCCCTACATGAGTAAGAGTTTAGAGAAGTGAGGCGGAACTCTGTGCAGATAGCAGGTAGTGAGGGTTATATATTACTCCCCTATAGTTTAAACGAGAGATCTGGCGCTGCATTTCAATACCTTGCAGTTAAAAACGGCAGATAATTTACTAGACACGGCCTTGGTACATCATAACCCTTCACGGGAATAAATTACAAGGTAGATTTCGGCATGTGATGGTTGACAGTTCCCTTGTTAGATCTAGTAGTGAAATCGCGCCACCGGACTTTGTTTTTGCTAAATTCTAAGCTACATTCCAGCTTTTTCCTTGTTGTTCAATTTCTGTTATTATTGTGCTGTGACATGTAATTTTTGGTTTTCCACTTTTCCTGGGCAATCCCTGTGCATCCCATTCCAAAACACTCTTTGACACACTGCCTGGTTCAGTACTTAGTGTGTCCAATCTATTACCATTTACGATATTTAATATCTTTCCGAATTTCATTTTGGAATATCCAACTTAATATATTCCCAAAACCGTATGTAGGTATCATTATCTTGGGAAGGATCCTTAAGACTCATGCTTAGAGCGAAGCTTCGAGATACTTTGCAGCACAAAATATAATTTTCAAAAGTTTGGCCTCCAGTCCATTCCTAAACATGATGATTTAACTTCTCTCTTACAAACGATGTTTATGTGTATAACAGGAGAGGAATATGTCCAAACTAATGCAAATTACACAAAACTAGTTTACAAAAAATTTAGCCATCAACGTCTACTTAGAAAACTTCTACAATAAAAAAACACAAAAGGAAAATTATTAATTCAAAAGTTTTATTTACCACTAGCATTATCAAAACCATTGTAGCTCAGACATACGTTCTCCATACATCTATATACTGAGATAACATATCCAATCATTCCCTTTGTAATTTACTTCCTTCAGATGTTATTAACCCCCCCCCCAGTCTTGGCCTTCCTACTGAATGATTTCCACTTTGTTTTCCCCATGATAAGTTTCCATTCGTCTAGTCAATTTTTAAAATGCCCCAAATGTCCTGCCCATCGGAGTCTGCGAAACTTAACTCCTTATATTATATCTGGTTTTCTATCTGTTATGAAGTTTTCTCCATTCACCTATCTACATGTCTCTGTTTAGTCAATAGATCTTCATATGCACTTTATTCTCAAAAACTCACATTTTCTTATGTATTAACCCATTGGAGACTTTTAACGAGTCTCCCTCGTGAGCAGGTAGAAAGTCCAAACAGCTCCTCCACGAGCTAGACTCGTTGTTGTGTTATAACCCCCACTGTAAGACGTTAGGTTTTTTTAGTGGTTTAAATTTTCGGTTCACCATCAGTAAAATTTGTTGTTTGTTTATGTAAAGTAAATATGTATAGGCCTAGTGTATTGTATAGTTTATTTTAGTTATTATTTATAGAATAGTAGACTATAGTTGTAGGCATTTATTACGGTAAAATATAAGTGAATATAAATTCAGTGCTTATTTGTTAAAATTCATAGTTTTAAATTTATTTTTTTTTCTTGCAATATGTGCGTAAATAGGAGAGAACGTATTGCTTTTGAGAAGTAGTGGATGAAATGTTATGTGACAGTGATTGTAGTGAATTATCATGGAACGAAGATTCGGACGATGAAATAATATACAGTGACAACGTAACCGTGCGTGCTACTGATGGTAGAAATATTAGGTGAGTTTCGTCCAGTTTTTATCTATAGTATTTTATAATTTACAGGTCGATATATAACTATGATAATTAAAAAATATACGAAGAACTTTTCCTGATTTTATAATGTATAGGTCTATGCTTATTTTATTTCATATATTTATTTTTATTATGTACAGTATTATATTGCGTTTGTTATTTTTTCGGTCTTGTTTGAACATATGATTTGTGTTTACTTTCAAGGCAATGTCCGAGAACTTTTACAAAAAGATGGTTTTTGAATTGTTTGTCAACTTTCACAGCCTTGAAAATAACAAAACATAATGGTTTACAATGCACAAAAGAGGGTAGCAGGTAGGCCACATTCCTTTGCTATTCGTAAAAGTACAAGATACTAAAAGAAATTCAGGGGTAAACAAAATATCTGAAAACATAAGTGATAGAACACAGTATGTGTATTTTGTATTCTGATTTAAAGTCCAGCGCAGCCGGAGTAGCGGTGAGGAGATTTAAATGGGTTCCCAGTGAACATGCTAGGCGCTTTAAACGTGTCTCCAGTGGGTTAAAGAAAGATATCTGTTTCACATTTTTTAGTACCTAACATCGCCATTATTTGCACGCACGCGCACGCACATACACACATAGATATATATTTGTGTAATGCCACCAGGTTGTCTTTTATGATATTTCAGCTTTCTCCCCTGGCATTGGCGGAATTGTAATCCATTTCTTAGGTTTGGGCACCTAGAAGGCGGAGTTACGTTACCACGATGGTATTATGGGTGATAAATGATAATGAAGCGTCAGGAGAGTTCTTAACATAATTCTAACCTAACTTCCAGAACATGGGAAACCAAAGGAATAATTCCCTTTACAAAAAAAAAATCCTATAGTTTTGACCAGGAATCGAGCTCGGGACCTCATGAACTGTAGTGAGGAACGCTGACCACTAAGCCCATAAGGCTCGTCTTTTACATGTTGTTAATTTAACATTTCTGAGAGAATTTGAGGCAAGAATCTCCATCATGCATAATATAGACTATATCATGCCTTTCCAGAGATGATCCTGTGAATAAATTATTCCTGTTTGTTACTGTTGCAAGCTCATCGAAATGTCCATAATTTGCTGTTGATATTTTGCATATATATGCAGAAGGAATTATACAATTACCACCATAACTGTGAAAATGTGCTAATCAGTTATAAACTTTTATATTTCTAGGAAACTACATTCAAAAATAATTTTGATGGAATGAAGAAAAACAATAGCGATGGAAGTAATTCAAATAATCCCAGCGCTATAAGTATATAAAATAATTACATGAGAAGGGAAAACTGTAGAGGAACTGTTTGGTAAGAATATTGTAGCCTGGATGCATGAAACAAAATGGATGATTTCATTACACAATACATAAGTTGATTACTTATTTTAGGAATTCACACTATGAGGTATATTCATTTAGGTAGAATTTTTATCACTCACTTAATATTGTTCCTCTTATTTGACTATAAACTAGTTTCGGAACATAGTTTCTGTTCCATCCTCAGTATCGTCACGACCGTTGTTCTGTCGTTTTGAAGACGAAGGTGATTGATACAAATTCTACCTAAATAAACATAAGTTGGTTGTGTGAATTTTAAGATGAAAACAGGTTATTCCAAATCAATTCAAATATTATAATAATTTAATATACATACTTTTTTACTTGCAGAACTATTGCTCGAGAAAACAGAACTTCAAACAAAATCACATACAGGTTGTTTTTATATTTAATTGAAAATTTATTTAAGAAAGAGAAACATATTACATGGATTTAATTCTGTATGCAGCTACTATTTTCCGTTAGTTTTATGTCACTTGGAATTGTTTACTCTTGAGGAGAAATTATACCAAACGATGTAGTAAACACCTTCATTCTCGTTTTGTCATAATGTGATACTTAAAAATGAGAGGTTTTCTAGAAATGCAATATAGATATGTAAATAAAAAATCATCACGCCACATAAGCAGATATTACGTAAAATTGGATGAAGTTGTAGTTAAGGTATATGCCAGTTCTTGGCTCACAAAAGTTCCTCATTTTGTCGAATAGTGTCTTGTGGATCATGGCTGAATCCTATATTAGCGTGTTTTGTGCTGACATGATGCCTGTCTTGTTTTTCAGGTCATTCAAATAGGATTAATTCCAGTAATCAAGAATAGACGTTCTTGAGCAACCAGTGAAGTTCCCACTGATCGAAAACAGCAGCTTAGTCTAGTAAGTAGACCAGTGTCATTGCCTGTATCACCGTTGCAACCCTAGTCCTCAGGGCATATTTTAACTTCCCAGTGGGTAGAGAGGACCGTCAACACAAGTGCCTTATGGGTATAACTAGGCAACCCTCATTACTATTAGGATTAGTATTATGATTTTCATTAAGGACTTTCTCTTCATTAGTGTAGATATCCTTCAGTACAAATGTATTTTGATTCGCCACCTATTCTCAGCATCTTCTTCTTTGAGGCCTCTACTCATCATGTTTCTTCTCACTTCATCCATCGACTATTCCCTGAGTTTCCCCTTCCTCCTCCTGCCTTCAGCAACCAAATCTAGCATCATTCTTGGAACTCTTATTCTCCATCCTTTTCAGATGTCCGTACCATTTCAATCTTCATTATTCTAT
This sequence comes from Diploptera punctata, assembly GCA_030220185.1. Taxonomy (NCBI): domain Eukaryota; kingdom Metazoa; phylum Arthropoda; class Insecta; order Blattodea; family Blaberidae; genus Diploptera; species Diploptera punctata. The sequence goes on along the minus strand of JASPKZ010004200.1, from coordinate 37,951 downwards.
TACTACTATAATATTATGTTTAACATTCATTATTTATTTAATTTTCTTGTTCCGAATTTTCTCCTTTCTTGATTTCCTTCATGCTCACCAAAAATCCATCTTTGTTTCCAACAATCTTTTTGCTTGCTGCCTACCTAAAGTCCAGATCTCTGCATGATACAACATAAGACTTTGTACTATTGATTTAAATATAAGCGTCATGGCTTTATTTCTAATATTTTTTGCTCAATATCACTGAATTTCACATTCCAATTTCTTTTCTTCTTTCACTAATTTCTCTCTTAATTTCAATTTCAATACAACTTTTCACATCTGATTCTAAAATTGATCCTAAATATTTTTAAAAATTAAATTGTACCTGTTGGTAGGTGCGGTCGTCCACAACTTGTTAATATATTGTATATAAAATTAACTGGAGCGCTTTCGGAAGTTACATTCCATCTTCTGCAGGTTGAGTTTCCGTTGCTTGTTGTGGTTGTGTACGGTGATGTTTGTAGCAGCAACTGACTTGTTTTTGCCGATCTCGTATAATGGGTTTGACTGGGGTGCGTTCACATTGAGAAGTGAGTGTTCTTTGTTTCCTTTATAATTTCAAGATCTTCAAATATATTTATCCTAGCTGGAATGTTTTCTGGGTGATCGTGAGAGTGTTTTCAATTGTGTTCATTCGATGACCTGCGTTAATGAGATGTTTAGCATAGCTTGATTTATCATTCGCGTGTATGAAATCTTTTAGATGTTCTTTAGCCTATATCTAGTATTGAAATTTCTGCTTGTCCTGCCAATATAAAATTTTATTACAATATTTACATGTTAGTTTGTAGACTCCCTTGTTTTTGAATTTGTTGTGTTCTTCTATGCCATTGTATATTATGTTGTTTAATTTGTTTCCTCTTTTATAAGCTGTGTTAATGTTTTTATTTATCTTTTTCACAGTTATGGCTAGTTTTGTGGTTTCATTTTCTGTGTATGTTAATGTTACCCATGTTTTGTTATTGTTAGATTCTCTTTCAAGTTTTGTTATATTTTTTGCGTCATTTTTTCTTTTTTTGTTTCTTTATGAGCTTATCAATGATTTGTTTGTTGAATCCGTTGTTTTTCGCCATGTTTTTTAAGATATTGCAGTTCTGTGTTGTAATTTGGTTTGTTCAAGGGTAGTTTAAGCATTATGTTGATTAAACTATTAAATGTGCCGATTCTATGTTGGTATGGGTGTCTAGATTTGTTATTAATGGTGAGCATATTATTTGTGGATTTGCGGAAAATATTTATTTCAAGTTTCTTTTGTTGTATGTTTTTCATTATGGTAAGGTCTAGATAGTTTATTTTGTTATTCAGTTCTATCTCTTCCGTAAATTCTATTTTATGTATATTGTTTAGTTCTAGCAGAATTTCCTTTTCTTTTCTGTTCTCATTTTCATAAATAATCATGACGTCATCCACACATCTTGTAATTAGCTTTATATTGAATTTATTTATTAAAGTTTCATAGTATTTGTTATCCAAATCTTGTTGAAATATTTCTGTCATTAAACCTGATGTGGGTGATCCCATAGGGATTCCATCTTCTTGTTCATATATTTGGTTATTGAATTGGAAATAATTTTGCTTCATCATTGTATTTATGACTATGTGTAATTTGTTTATGTATTCTGTATTTAAGTTACTGTTATCTAGTTTATTTTTTATTATGTTTACAGTTTCGTTTATTGGAATGTTAGTGTATAGATTCTTTATGGCAAATGACGCCATTTTCGTATTCTTATTTATTTCTATGTTTTTAAGTTTATATGCAAAATCATATGTGTTTTTTATTGTGTATTTATCTTCTAATTTCATGTATTCTTTTAGTTTTTGTGCAATTAAATAGGAAATTTTGTAGTAGAGGCGTTAATGCAGTTTACTACTGGCCGCATTGGGTTATTGGTTTTGTGTATTTTAGACAAAGCTTTCATTATCGGTACCGTTGGATTGTTTTTTATGAACTTATTTGTATACTTGTTAAATTCATGGCTTCTTAGGCGGATGAAGAGTTTGGAATCTCAACGGCGAAGAAGGCAGAAGAGATTACCTCAGGATAGGGAGCTGCTGCCTTGCAGGATGGGAGTTGGTCCTCCAAAGGCTAGGGGAAGACATCAACGATTACAAATTACCTGGTCCTCCAGGTTGGGGGTTAGGCAGAGGGCTAGCACCCCGATCCTATAGAACAAAGCTTGCTACGTTTCCCAAGAAATTAGCCGGACGGATTAATAGGCATCGACTTTGGCTACGTAAACGGACTTTGGTGTGTGGAACTTGGGTATACAAGGAATAAGTGGAAAACTAGTAGAAATAGTTAAAGAACTAGATACTCTGGATATGGATATAATCGTTTTAAATGAGACAAAAAAGAAAGGACAAGAAGTGGTTGGGGATTATATACATTTCTGTAGTGGAGTGCCAAAATCAGAGAAAGCAAAATCACGAGTGGCTGTCCTCATAAAGAGAAAATGGAAATCTGGAATAGTTAATTGGAAAGAAATAAGTGACAGGATAATTAAGATAACTATACGCATTCATGAAATTACTGTGGAAGTAATAGGGGTATATGCCCCCAACAATTGTGCTTCAGTTGATGAGAAAAGGGCTTTTTATGAAGATTTGAGAGAAGTAATTGATGATTGTGTGAATGGACATGAGCTCTTGCTAATGGCAGATTTTAATGGACGTGTTGGTAGAAAAATTAATAGTAACATTGTTGGAGGCTGGGGAGAAGATACAGAAAATGATAATGGTAGGAGGTTGATTGAATTCTGTAAGGAGCGGGAATGTGTTATCATGAATACAAAGTTTAAACACAAGGATATACATAAATATACCTGGGTAAATCACTCCAGGAATTTGAAGTCTATTATAGACTACGTAATAGTAAGACAGCAACGATTGATTAAGTACAAGATGTTAGAGTACGGAGGAAGATAGAATGTGGATCGGATCATCATATGTTGTATCAAAAATTGCGTTCCCAATGAAAACTAAATTAAAAACAACTAAAACTCAGAAAAATAAAGAAATGACTATTATAGATGACCCCAGATATTTGGTGCATCTATTACAGGAAGATAGTGTACGCTACCTATATCAGGAAAGGATGAACAATAGACTGAAAGTAGTAGAGGAGGATTTGAATGCTGAAGGCCTGTATGTTTTTTAAAAACATTGTGTTAATGGAGTAGCTGAGGAAGTGTTGGGAAGGGAGAGGAAAAGTGGAGGAAGGACAGAATGGATGACTATGGAAGCACTGGAAGTTATTAATAAAAAAAAAAGAAATTGTACTATAAGTGGTTGCGCTCTAAGAGTTAAAGAAGATCTACAGAAGTACAGAGAATGCAAGAGAAAGGTAAAGTAGGTTATAATAAAATGTAAAGAAGAATCATGGGAAAACGTATGTGCTGAAATCGATCATTCATTAGGATACAGAAGATCTGCAGAGGCATGGAGAGTTATAAGGAGGATGAGGGCAGTTAATAATCCATCACCAGCCTTGAATCTTGTGAATATGGAACAATGGGAGAAGCACTTTAAAAATCTGCTTGTTGAGAAAAGGAAGGGACAAAAATGTGAAAATTTGGAGTATATGGACAATATATCGTCACGTATGGAACCTATTTTGGAGGAAGAAATAAATCTGGCACTGAAAAAACCAAAGAATGGTAAAGCCAGTGGACCCAGTGGAATAATGACAGAATTATGGAAATATGGACCCCCCTTATTAAAAAGACTTATCTGTAAAATGTTTAATCAAATTTTGGAGGGTGATGAAATACCAAAGGATTGGTGTATGTCATATATAACATCTATTCATAAAAAGGGAAATCGTAAAGACCCTGGAAATTACAGAGGAATCAGTGTGATGTCATACATGGGTAGAATTTTTAGCAGTATCATCACAAACAGACTTGAACACACTATCGAAGGAAGAATGTTGGAAGACCAAGCAGGATTTACCAGAGGGAAATCATGCATGGATCACATTTTTAGTCTGAGGCAGATAACAGAAAAATCACATGCTAAGGGCCAGGAAATTCATTTGATATTTGTTGATTTAGAAAAGGCCTATGGCTCAGTGCCAATCAACCAACTTTGGGATGCAATGGTTGATGTTGGTATCGATTTACCAACGATTTCACTTGTCCGACGGTTGTACCAGCAGTGTCAGGCTTCGGTTAAAGTGGGTAAGATGATATCCTCTCCATTCAGAACTACTAAAGGCCTGCGACAGGGCTGTAGTATGTCCCCTACTCTGTTCAAAATATACATCCAGCATATATTGGAGCAGTGGAATCGATATTGTGGAGGCATGGGAGTACCAGTTCAAGGTGGCACAGTACATTCCTTATTATTTGCAGACGATCAAGTGCTGATAGCCCAGAGTCGCGAGGATGTGAAATACATGATGAGAAAACTTCTAAATGCTTTTGAAATAGGAGGATTAAGAGTAAACATGGAAAAAACTGAATATCTTGTAGTAGGAGGAAGTGGACGAGATATATTCCTATCCCAAGGAATTATTAGACCTGTTAAAAATTTAAATATTTGGGATCACTTATTGATGAATCAGGGAGTTGTAAAGCTGAAGTAGATAGCAGGTTAGTACAAGCACGAAGAGCCATAAAAATGTTGAATGGAGTACTGTGGAGTAGCACCATGTCAAACCACACGAAGAAGAGGATTTTGAAGTCTGTTGTGGAAAGCATAATGACTTATGGTGCTGAGGGATGGACTTTGATAGAGGGACAAAAAACTAAGATCTTGGCAGTGGAGATGGATGGAATAAGACGCAGTGCCAGGGTGTCCAGGTTGGAAAGAAGATGAAATGAAGAAGTGAGGCAGATAATGGATATGGAGGAAACAGTGGTGGAAAGGATCGAAAGACGAGGTCTTCAGTGGTACGGACATGTCAGGAGAATGGAGGATGATAGGTGGCCCAAAACTCTTTTGGAATGGTCACCTTCTGGTAGAAGGAAACGGGACAGGCCAAGAACAACTTGGAGAGGAGAGATCCATAGATTGATGAACGACCGAGGTCTGGAGGAGGATGAATGGCGTGATCGGCAAGAATGGCGAATTGGAATATAGGGTAACCGCTGAAAAGTGGAGAGACCCTCAAAAGTAAGTAAAAAAAAAAGTAAGTTAAATTCATTGGGAATGTTTTTGTTAGTTGTTTAAATTTTCTATCAAAATTTAACTGTTGGATCTTAGTCGATTTTCTTGAATTTATTCTCATCTATGAATTGTTTCGTTTTCTCAGTATAATCATCTTTGTTCATTAGTACCGTTATGTTACCTTTATCGGCTTTGTATGTATTATGTTATTATTTTTGAGTTAAGTTTTTAATTTATTAAGGTGTTTTAAATTATTCTTTTCTTTATTACTTATTGCGGGTGAAATTTCATTGATGGTTTTAGCAACTTGGTATCTTGCATGGTCTTTATTATTTATTTGTAATTTATTAATTGCAATTTCGCTTTCGATTATCATATTTTCTTTTATCCTGTTGGTATTGGTAGTGGGGAAAATGAACTTGTATCCATTTTCAAGTATTCTTGTTTCTCCACAACGAATACCAACAGGATAAAAGAAAATATGATAATCGAAAGCGAAATTGCAATTAATAAATTACAAATAAATAATAAAGACCATGCAAGATACCAAGTTGCTAAAACCATCAATGAAATTTCACCCGCAGTAAGTAATAAAGAAAAGAATAATTTAAAACACCTTAATAAATTAAAAACTTAACTCAAAAATAATAACATAATACATACAAAGCCGATAAAGGTAACATAACGGTACTAATGAACAAAGATGATTATACTGAAAAAACGAAACAATTCATAGATGAAAATAAATTCAAGAAAATCGACAAAGATCCAACAGTTAAATTTTGACAGAAAATTTAAAGAACTAACAAAAACATGTCCAATGAATTTAACTTACTTTTTTTTATTTACTTTTGAGGGTCTCTCCACTTTTCGGCGGTTACCCTGTATTCCAATTCGCCATTCTTGCCAATCACGCCATTCATCCTCCTCCAGACCTCGGTCATTCATCAATCTATGGATCTCTCCTCTCCAAGTTGTTCTTGGCCTGCCCCGTTTTCTTCTACCAGAAGGTGACCATTCCAAAAGAGTTTTGGGCCACCTATCATCCTCCATTCTCCTGACATGGCCGTACCACTGAAGAGCTCGTCTTTCGATCCTTTCCACCAGTTTCCTCCATATCCATCATCTGCCTCACTTCTTCATTTCATCTTCTTTCCAACCTGGACACCCTGGCACTGCGTCTTATTCCATCCATCTCCACTGCCAAGATCTTAGTTTTTTGTCCCTCTATCAAAGTCCATCCCTCAGCACCATAAGTCATTATGCTTTCCACAACAGACTTCAAAATCCTCTTCTTCGTGTGGTTTGACATGGTCCTACTCCACAGAACTCCATTCAACATTTTTATGGCTCTTCGTGCTTGTACTAACCTGCTATCTACTTCAGCTTTACAACTCCTTGATTCATCAATAAGTGATCCCAAATATTTAAATTTTTAACAGGTCTAATAATTCCTTGGGATAGGAATATATCTCGTCCACTTCCTCCTACTACAAGATATTCAGTTTTTTCCATGTTTACTCTTAATCCTCCTATTTCAAAAGCATTTAGAAGTTTACTCATCATGCATTTCACATCCTCACGACTCTGGGCTATCAACACTTGATCGTCTGCAAATAATAAGGAATGTACTGTGCCACCTTGAACTGGTACTCCCATGCCTCCACAATATCGATTCCACTGCTCCAATATATGCTGGATGTATATTTTGAACAGAGTAGGGGACATACTACAGCCCTGTCGCAGGCCTTTAGTAGTTCTGAATGGAGAGGATATCATCTTACCCACTTTAACCGAAGCCTGACACTGCTGGTACAACCGTCGGACAAGTGAAATCGTTGGTAAATCGATACCAACATCAACCATTGCATCCCAAAGTTGGTTGATTGGCACTGAGCCATAGGCCTTTTCTAAATCAACAAATATCAAATGAATTTCCTGGCCCTTAGCATGTGATTTTTCTGTTATCTGCCTCAGACTAAAAATGTGATCCATGCATGATTTCCCTCTGGTAAATCCTGCTTGGTCTTCCAACATTCTTCCTTCGATAGTGTGTTCAAGTCTGTTTGTGATGATACTGCTAAAAATTCTACCCATGTATGACATCACACTGATTCCTCTGTAATTTCCAGGGTCTTTACGATTTCCCTTTTTATGAATAGATGTTATATATGACATACACCAATCCTTTGGTATTTCATCACCCTCCAAAATTTGATTAAACATTTTACAGATAAGTCTTTTTAATAAGGGGGGTCCATATTTCCATAATTCTGTCATTATTCCACTGGGTCCACTGGCTTTACCATTCTTTGGTTTTTTCAGTGCCAGATTTATTTCTTCCTCCAAAATAGGTTCCATACGTGACGATATATTGTCCATATACTCCAAATTTTCACATTTTTGTCCCTTCCTTTTTCAACAAGCAGATTTTTAAAGTGCTTCTCCCATTGTTCCATATTCACAAGATTCAAGGCTGGTGATGGATTATTAACTGCCCTCATCCTCCTTATAACTCTCCATGCCTCTGCAGATCTTCTGTATCCTAATGAATGATCGATTTCAGCACATACGTTTTCCCATGATTCTTCTTTACATTTTATTATAACCTACTTTACCTTTCTCTTGCATTCTCTGTACTTCTGTAGATCTTCTTTAACTCTTAGAGCGCAACCACTTATAGTACAATTTCTTTTTTTTTTATTAATAACTTCAGTGCTTCCATAGTCATCCATTCTGTCCTTCCTCCACTTTTCCTCTCCCTTCCCAACACTTCCTCAGCTACTCCATTAACACAATGTTTTTAAAAAACATACAGGCCTTCAGCATTCAAATCCTCCTCTACTACTTTCAGTCTATTGTTCATCCTTTCCTGATATAGGTAGCGTACACTATCTTCCTGTAATAGATGCACCAAATATCTGGGGTCATCTATAATAGTCATTTCTTTATTTTTCTGAGTTTTAGTTGTTTTTAATTTAGTTTTCATTGGGAACGCAATTTTTGATACAACAATATGATGATCCGATCCACATTCTATCTTCCTCCGTACTCTAACATCTTGTACTTTAATCAATCGTTGCTGTCTTACTATTACGTAGTCTATAATAGACTTCAAATTCCTGGAGTGATTTACCCAGGTATATTTATGTATATCCTTGTGTTTAAACTTTGTATTCATGATAACACATTCCCGCTCCTTACAGAATTCAATCAACCTCCTACCATTATCATTTTCTGTATCTTCTCCCCAGCCTCCAACAATGTTACTATTAATTTTTCTACCAACACGTCCATTAAAATCTGCCATTAGCAAGAGCTCATGTCCATTCACACAATCATCAATTACTTCTCTCAAATCTTCATAAAAAGCCCTTTTCTCATCAACTGAAGCACAATTGTTGGGGGCATATACCCCTATTACTTCCACAGTAATTTCATGAATGCGTATAGTTATCTTAATTATCCTGTCACTTATTTCTTTCCAATTAACTATTCCAGATTTCCATTTTCTCTTTATGAGGACAGCCACTCGTGATTTTGCTTTCTCTGATTTTGGCACTCCACTACAGAAATGTATATAATCCCCAACCACTTCTTGTCCTTTCTTTTTTGTCTCATTTAAAACGATTATATCCATATCCAGAGTATCTAGTTCTTTAAACTATTTCTACTAGTTTTCCACTTATTCCTTGTATACCCAAGTTCCACACACCAAAGTCCGTTTACGTAGCCAAAGTCGATGCCTATTAATCCGTCCGGCTAATTTCTTGGGAAACGTAGCAAGCTTTGTTCTATAGGATCGGGGTGCTAGCCCTCTGCCTAACCCCCAACCTGGAGGACCAGGTAATTTGTAATCGTTGATGTCTTCCCCTAGCCTTTGGAGGACCAACTCCCATCCTGCAAGGCAACAGCTCCCTATCCTGAGGTAATCTCTTCTGCCTTCTTCGCCGTTGAGATTCCAAACTCTTTATCCGCCTAAGAAGCCATGAATTTAACAAGTATACAAATAAGTTCATAAACAACAATCCAACGGTACCGATAATGAAAGCTTTGTCTAAAATACACAAAACCAATAACCCAATGCGGCCAGTAGTAAACTGCATTAACGCCCCTACTACAAAATTTCCTATTTAATTGCACAAAAACTAAAAGAATACATGAAATTAGAAGATAAATACACAATAAAAACACATATGATTTTGCATATAAACTTAAAAACATAGAAATAAATAAGAATACGAAAATGGCGTCATTTGCCATAAAGAATCTATACACTAACATTCCAATAAACGAAACTGTAAACATAATAAAAAATAAACTAGATAACAGTAACTTAAATACAGAATACATAAACAAATTACACATAGTCATAAATACAATGATGAAGCAAAATTATTTCCAATTCAATAACCAAATATATGAACAAGAAGATGGAATCCCTATGGGATCACCCACATCAGGTTTAATGACAGAAATATTTCAACAAGATTTGGAAAACAAATACTATGAAACTTTAATAAATAAATTCAATATAAAGCTAATTACAAGATGTGTGGATGACGTCATGATTATTTATGAAAATGAGAACAGAAAAGAAAAGGAAATTCTGCTAGAACTAAACAATATACATCCTAAAATAGAATTTACGGAAGAGATAGAACTGAATAACAAAATAAACTATCTAGACCTTACCATAATGAAAAACATACAACAAAAGAAACTTGAAATAAATATTTTCCGCAAATCCACAAATAATATGCTCACCATTAATAACAAATCTAGACACCCATACCAACATAGAATCGGCACATTTAATAGTTTAATCAACATAATGCTTAAACTACCCTTGAACAAACCAAATTACAACACAGAACTGCAATATCTTAAAAACATGGCGAAAAACAACGGATTCAACAAACAAATCATTGATAAGCTCATAAAGAAACAAAAAAAGAAAAAATGACGCAAAAAATATAACAAAACTTGAAAGAGAATCTAACAATAACAAAACATGGGTAACATTAACATACACAGAAAATGAAACCACAAAACTAGCCATAACTGTGAAAAAGATAAATAAAAACATTAACACAGCTTATAAAAGAGGAAACAAATTAAACAACATAATATACAATGGCATAGAAGAACACAACAAATTCAAAAACAAGGGAGTCTACAAACTAACATGTAAAGATTGTAATAAATTTTATATTGGCAGGACAAGCAGAAATTTCAATACTAGATATAGGCTAAAGAACATCTAAAAGATTTCATACACGCTAATGATAAATCAAGCTATGCTAAACATCTCATTAACGCAGGTCATCGAATGAACACAATTGAAAACACTCTCACGATAATCCACCGAGAAAACATTCCAGCTAGGATAAATATATTTGAAGACCTTTAAATTATAAAGGAAACAAAGAACACTCACTTCTCAATGAGAACACACCCCAGTCAAACCCATTATACGAGATCGTCAAAAACAAGTCAGTTGCTGCTACAAACAGTTGGAGTATACATCACCGTACACAACAACAAGCAACGGAAACTCAACCTGCAGAAGATGGAAGGTAACTTCCGAAAGCGCTCCAGTTAATTTTATATACAATATATTAACAAGTTGAGGACGACGGCACCTACCAACAGGTACAATTTAATTTTTAACTTTCGTCATATGACTTCACTTCAACGGAAATTGAGATGGATTTTACTAGTACTAAATAATTTTATTTTTCAACTTTTTTAATTTCCACATTTTCACATTGTAATTTACCTTCACCTCTAGTTCTGCTGTGAAATCTTCACTCTACATAGCTTACTTCCCATTTTAATTTGCTATGTATTTCCTCAATATATTGATTTTAACATTTTCATTGTTTTTTCATCTATTAATGCTTCTTTTAGATCTAGCCATAATAGTTTCCTTGGGAAACTATCGTATGCCTTTTCCAAATATATGACATCCTTGACTTTTCCTTACAAATTTCCAATAAGAGTGATAGTGTAAAAGTGTAATCTATGCAGAACCTTCCAGCATTGTTTCTCGAGGTCAATTTACCTTTCTTCTACATTTAGTTTGACAATTTTCAGAAAAAAACTTTCATTATAGGATTTATTACACAAATTCATCGGTGCAGCATAATTTTCTGTGTCTTTTTATTTTTGTATATGGAAGTGATGTATCCCAGTTGCATCTGCTTGGTATTACGTCTCCATTTAAAATCTTTTTATACAGTTTGGACAAACTTGTTACTAATTTTGGTCCTCAATTTTTAACATTTCCAAATGTATTCCTCTTGGTCCAGTTGCCTTGTTGTTTCTTACTATGTTGCTATGAAGTATTGTACATTCACTTCTGTTAATTTATAATCTACTTCTGTATTTTGTAAAACTTTATCATCTACTTGAAACTCTGTTCAATTATTATTATTACTACTCCAAAGTATTTAAATGCAGTTTTATTGTAATATATAATAATATTTCAGGTTGAAAGTATTCTGGGGGATACGGTGATCATCGTGAGGTTTCATGAAAGAAGCAGGTAATATTTTACTTTAGAACTTTATAAATGTATGTAATTTATAATGTGTTTGAGTAAGTTAATGTTATTTAATGTTTTATAGAATTTGACATTGATTAGGTGCATTATTTGAATTCAAGATTCAGAGACAATGATCCTGCACATTTTTTACCTCAGCCACAAGACTCTTTTGGATGAACCGTGGTGAAACGTTCGATAATACAAGGATGGAATGTGCCTTAACTACAAATTCATCTAATTTTCTGCCAAACAATATGTACTTATGTGGGTGATGATATTTTATATTTACATTTCTAAATTGGATTTCTACAAAAACCTCTCATTGTGAACATATACGCCAAATAATATCTACTTATGTGGTGTGATGATTTTTTAAATTACAATCTCTATATTATATTTTCAGAAAACCTCCCATTTTGAAGTATCACAATTACAGCAGATGTGCCATGTATTAAGCTAATTACCAACATGAAGATGAATATGGTGTACTATATTTGTATATAGAACCTCTGAATTCTATTCAGTGTAAATTGATGTCTAGTGACAAAAATATAAAATAACAGCTGTACTCAGAAATTGGTTAACGTGTAATATTTTTTGTTCCTTCAAGAAATTTTCAATTTTATATTAAAAAACCTGTATGTTATTTGTTTCAAGTTGTGTTTTCTTGAGCAATGGTTAGATACATACATAATCTGCACTATAACTTAAGAAGGTATTAATGTGGGTTTAATGGTTAGTAAAGGATGTTGGGCGCCAGGAGTACCGAAAGGATATCTCCATGTGTGAGATCTTAAGGTTGCTCAGGTTGGTAATCGGTAGAGTTGAGGTTCGTTCTCTAGGAATAAGCAAGGAGCTGGCCGGCGCAAGACTACGCGAGATGAAGTTTAATAAAAATATTTTATTAATCGATGGACACTATACATATGTAAGATTGTTGACACATTTGATGTCGGACAAGGTATTGACCGCAGTAACGCATTTAGAACTCAAGATGGAGTCTCTAATGATCATATCACGGATGCCTAAATTATAAGTGAAGTTATGTTGTATTTTGTTAATTTAAGGCCATATCGGTGAGTCTGTCCCGACTCCCGCCTCGGTGAGTTCCGCCGGACTCAGGACTCCGAACGCTGAACTCCAAAACGCTGAACTCTGAATGCAGAACTAAGTTACCATAATTATTGTTGGGTATAAGGTAAACTTCGTTACCCTCTCCCCGTCATCGTGTCGTCATGAGGTCATTACCTTGTCGCGATACAACACTTTATTATATTGGTTGACAACGATTCCTTATTACCAAAGAAGGAATCGCCGTCTTTCCATTGGACAAGGATCCACCATGTTCCCTGTATGGACACTCCTTTGGGTCAGTGGCCTTTTCCCTCCTGTTTGCTAGGCTTCGCGTCCTCGCGGTTTGTCGAGTTCGTTATAATGCGTTGTTTACTCGACGCTGTAGTTCCCAAGCCATAAATCATGCTTTGTTAATGACCTGTCAGCGAAGCTCGGTTTAAGATCATGGATTACTGGTCCACAAAGAAATGTCCAGTAATCCTCTAGTACAATAAGTTTTCTTAAATTTTAACTCTTTTGTAGCCGCGTCAAGAACCTGTCGCTTAACAAAAGCGGTACCATGTACAGGGTGATTACAAATGATTGGAGCGATTTCATGATTTTATGGTAGCTGTAGTATTCGACATATTTTCACGAACTTTTACAGATACATAGAGCAACTTCCCAGGTTTTTTTGAGATGTTACAGGTGCTCCATATGCTCCCCCTTGGTGATTCTGCAGATATCAAGTCTGTAATCAAGTTCGTCCCATACTCGACGTAACATGTCCCTATTAATTTGTTCAAAGGCATTGATTATGCGAGCTCGCAGTTCTGGTAAGTCTACTGGTAAAGGAGGCACAAACACTGAATCTTTCACATACCCCCAAACAAAAAAATCGCACGGCGTCAAATCGGGGGAGCGTGGAGGCCATGACAACAATTTCTGATCATTCTCTCCACTGCGACCGATCCATCGGTTTGGCAATCTCATGTTTAAAAATTCACGAACATCGTGATGGAAGTGTGGTGGAGCACCATCCTGCTGGTAGATGAAGGTCTCACTGTCGGTCGTCAGCTGCGGCATGAGCCAATTTTCCAGCATGTCCAGGTACACGTGTCCTGTAACGTTCTGCTCGCAGAAGAAAAAAGGGCCATAAACTTTGAACTGAGAAACCGCACAGAACACACTAACTTTTGGGGAGTCGCGAATGTGCTGCACAATAACGCGGGGATTTTCTGTGCCCCAGATTCGCACATTGTGTTTGTTCACTTTGCCATTCACAAAGAATGTTGCTTCGTCACTGAAGACAAGTTTCTCACAAAAACCATCCTCATCCATAAACTGCTGCATTTGTGTACAAAATTCAAACCGACTCACTTTGTCAATGGGCGTAAGGGCTTGTAGAAATTGCAAGTGGTAAGGTTTATGCTTCAATCTTTTCCGCAAGATCTTCCAAACGGTCGGTTGTGGACTGTTCAGCTCTCTGCTCGCTTTTCGTGTTGATTTCTGTGGGCTACGTGTGAAACTCATCCGCACACTCTCAACCTTTTCTTCACTCACTGAAGGACGACCCGTTGATTTACTTTTACAGAGGCATCCTGTAGCTTTAAATTGCGCATACCATCGCCGAATGGAGTTGGCACTCGGTGCATCTTTCTCGAACTTCGTTCTGAAGTGTCGTTGCACAGTTATCACAGATTGAGTTGAATGAAATTCAAGCACAGCATATGCTTTCTCCTCGCCTGTCGCCATCTTTGATAACTGCTGCGCTCTCTCGGTTTAAAGCTGAAACACGGCTGCGAGAGAAAACAAAAAAAAACCTTATGAGTTTTTATACATAACTTTAAAGTTCTGTGAAGATATGTCAAATAAGATCGCTACAATAAAATCATGAAATCGCTCCAATCATTTGTAATCACCGTGTACTTGTTAAATGAAATAGTTATTACCTAACTGATCGTTTATTCCTACTTCTATCAACTTCGTTTGATTCAATTTATTTTAATTTAATTATATGAAAATCAAAATCCTCGTGTTCTCACGATTAGATTCCATATAAGTTTCATATATTTGCGACGATTATTTCGTCCTATGGACATTTAACATGATAATAATACGTCCTAATTCATTTATTATTTTAATTTATTAATCTAGGAGTCGGAGTGAAAGATTCTGCTTCAAACTGTAACTCTTTGTTTAAAATATTTTGGAAACGTAATTTTTTGAAGTGAATCTTATACTAAGATTCTCTATTTTCCATATTTCTAATTCATAGTACCTGTCTTTGGAATTTTTTTCGAAAAGATTTTTATATATTGCTTTACAGAAAATAATTATTTTGCTAAGAACGTACATAAAAGTGAAACATGTTAAATATTTTTATAATGTTCAAATATGTTTCAGGCTGAAATAATAGATCATGTGGAACAACAAGAGACTAATTTTCATTGTGTAAAAATCACAGAGAAGAACTTTGTATGCACAGTGCATGGAATATGCACCTTAGCTCCTACATTATTCCATTTTAAAAGATTCCATTTAAGAAATACTATTAACATAAATAATAACCAACTTGCACTATCGAGCCTGTACATCCATGGCCATACTTACATAAGCTCTCCATAAATCCTTACCTTACCCTAAGCTAATGTTTCCCAATCATTTATTGTGTAATTTAATGTAATCATTGTTAATATTATTCTCCCATCTCATTATAGGCCTGCATACGAATGTTTTCTCAAGTTTCATGCCCTATTTGATTCCTCATTCGTGCCACATGTCCTGTCAATCACAGTCTACGAACCTTAACTGTTCTTATTACATGTGGTTTCCTATAAAGATCATGTAGCTCACTAATAAGTGTCGTCTCCATTTGCCTTTCTATTCATCTCTCTTTGGTCCAAAAGAGTGATTAAACAATGAAATAGAACATGGACAGGGGTAGCACAAGAACATTTTAAGTTCTCTTTTAAGACTCTCAAGATTAGATTTAAAAAATAAATTTAGATATTGGAGAACAATTTAAAGTCATAAATAAGTCAATAAATTAGGTCCACGTGAACATAAATGGCTAAAACATGTTTGAAGAATAAATACAGAGACAATACTAAAGCACGGAGTTGCACAGCTTTTTGTGGTTTGTGCAGTAAGCTCAGCTCAGCCCTATTTATATAATCGACCATATTGTGCAAATTATAATAGGAAAAACTGTGTCTTGCACCTCCCCAAAGTTTTGGGGGTAGGCACGAGGACTTTTAAAAATGTTCAATATGATATCATAGGGCCATTGTTCCCTCCATGGTATCTTTACCTTGCCGTGGTGGAATGGCTTGCATGCTTAAATGATTCTGAGAGCTATACCGGCGGTAGCATTGCTGCCGATAGGGTTACCCATGCCGGACTGGTCGAAGGTGATAAGCCAGACGAAAAAAGTACCTTGGTCGAAAGAGTGACGATCTTTCAGCGTAAAAATACAACCGTCAAGAAATAGAGACTTGCATGGAAGTTTCTTGTAGGAAAGCCAGAGGGAAAACGCCCAGTTGGTAGATCAAGAATGAGGTGGGAGAATAACATTAACTATGATTTGAGGGAAGTAGATTATACAGGGAATGATTGGAAAGCATTAGCTCAGGATAGGGATGTATGGAGAGCTTATGTCCGCGCGGCCATGAACTTACGGGTTCGATAGTGCCAGTGAGTAATTAAGTAAGTAAGTAAGGGCCAATGGTATGATATATACCCCCATAAATCCCTATGTGGGGAGATTGGTGCTCTCTAATGGCAGTTTCTTTCCCACATTAATTAGTCATGCTTATTTCTTACAGATGTCAGCGAGTGGCATGTGGTCCACACACCACTGGTCGATATTACATGGATGAGGGAAAGACCAATTAAATTTTACTCAGAAGCAATAATTCAGGCTTGAGGTTCTTTCACGAGTCCAAAAATCTTCAGACTCGGGATCCATTGGACAAATTCCCTCCCAGAGAACTAGTCCCTTGAATTTTTCCAACCTAAAAATCCATTGACACTGACTAGATTTGAACCCATGACCCTCAAGACCAGAAGCAAGTAACTTCATACATAATACAGGGCCTCTACTTTATCATAAATAAACATGATTTATTATTCAATCTAAGTGTAAACATCATAATTACGGTACTATTAATGATACCGTGACGAAGTCTTCTTGAATTACAAGCAATGTGAAAGAAGGTTCATCTACAGGGAAATGGGGATTATAAAAGAGAAAGAAAAATCTGCGTTTGGAAAGGGATGCCTGAATAGCACAATGATTAGTGTGCTATGAATCAGAGTTTGTGGGCTTAAATCCTGGTTAAGAAAAAAAAATCTTCAAAAAACGAAAAGCAAACATATTTATAATGAAAATTGTATACTTAATTGTGCATAAATTAACTATTATCAAAGTAAGTGTATTTATTTATTTTTTATGAATGGAATTAAATTAAAGTTATATCTATTGTAATAAAATCTTGTCCCGCGCCACGCCCGAGTGATTTAAGGTATGATGCCTTGGTGCAGAGCTATGGGACTTGTGTTGGTTTGAGTCTCCACGTGAGAAAAAATATGTCTTATAAAGTTTCGACTAATATCAGACTGGTCCCCATCCGGCATCATGAGAAATTTGGGTAGCTACAATAAGTTACTTGGCTTATTGAGAAAAAAACTAACACATGGGATGTGAGGCTAGCAGCTGGCTGTTGCGCTATGGACTTTACATTAAACTCATACTCTTACATGAATATTTTACGTATTACATTGAATTACACAGCTAGTAACATTAAAAACGTAAATAATGTCATGTTTCCATTCATGATTTGAAAATGAATATATTTTAACCATAGTGGTAACCTTCTTTAAGGAACACATGTATATTGTGTTGACATATTTCATTTTGAGGTGAACACAGCAAAAGGTTGATTGTATTGTATTGTATTGTATTGTATTGTATTATAAGCCTACGTTTTCCCTTTACAGAGATTTAGGCACTCTCCTCCTAGAGGGAAGAATTTGAACCATATTAATTTATTAATTAAATAAAAATAAAACATAGTTTCATTTTTATTTAATTAATAATTATGGATTTTCATCAAGTAAACACCAACTCAATTGACTACATCTTAATTTAGTTACACCTGTTTTCGTGTAGATGTCATTTTGAGTGGCCCGTGGTCAGCGTTCCGCCTCATACTGACATCTAGGAAACCAAGGTAGTACTAGGACGGGAAAATTCAGTAAATTTTGCTTATAGGCCTTTTCATTCATGCTTAAGGATTTTTTACGAGCCTGAAATCTTAAGACTCGGGACCCATGGCTTAAAGTCCCTCCTTGGATTTTTCCGTCCTAAAATATCCATCGCCCCCGGCAGGGTTTGAACCCGCGACCCTCGGGACCAGAGGCAAGGAGCATAACCACTAGTCCACCGCGGCTGATCAAAAGGTTGATAACTTCTAAATTATAATGTAATAATATGGTGCTATGATGCATCGTTGGGCTGTTTTTTTTTATTTTTTCAGGTAAAAGCGAGAATTAGATCCAGTCTTGTATGGTAAAGAAGGAGCCATGAGATGAAATCTCTGTAGAGAAAAGTCCACATGCATCTATACTTCCAGTCTGGAAAATTCGGTTCTCAAGTCTATTCAAGAAGTGTCACGAATGGTTCCAGATTATTTCTACCCTCGGATATAAGAGGAGGTGAAGAGTCGGATGAATTCAGCTTTGACCAAAGTGCAGACGAGTAAAAGTAATGTAAATGTAAAGACAAGATGATGTTCTAAGTGAAATTGTCGGAGTGTGTAAAGAACTGGGTAATAAAATTAATTGTCATGAGAAACTTCATTGGCAGTACATTATTTATATTTTGCAGCGCTTTGGCCGCCGAATGCCCCCTATGTTGCACTGGTATGTGAATTCTTTCACACTTTCAATTATGCCGCCGCATAGAGTTAGAGGGTTAGGTTGAATGGCCCCTATGTGCAATTGTTTGGTTTTATTGATATTTATTTGGAGACGTTCTTCATATACAGAACGCATTATTTTCTTGCAAGATTTTAGTTTGTTATTGACCTCCAACTCCATGTATAGACGTAATATTATTTACCGCTTATTATCGATGTTACACCGAAAACTTATGTCTGAAGAGTATGTAGTATGCACATTTCCCAACAGATGTCTCATTCATACACATTCTGTTACAATCGCGGATGTCATATTAAATTTATTTTATAGGTTTTAATATAAGTATAGTGTTAGATTTTTTACACTTTTCTATTTATATCGGCCGCGGGGATCTATTGGTTATGTTCATTGCCTCTAATACCGAGGGCCGCGAGTTCGAAACAGGACGGGGTCCATGGATTTTGAGGATCAAAAAATCCAAAGGACAAGTCTCCTGGATTTTCAGGCTCGAAGAAAACCGCAAGCCAGAATAAGAAGGTATCCGCGCAATATTAACCAACTTTCATCCATCAAAGTAATACTTTGTCTACTAGATGTATCATTGAGGCGATGTACTAAGCACATGTCACCCGTTGACATATGTAGGCAAATAAGCATAACTAAACTAGCTTGGTTAAGGAACTCCCGCTAGGGAGCATCCTTGTTTCCATGCGGGACGTATGTGGTTAATACATATATTTTTTTTTAATATTTAGATTTATGTTATTTTGTTTTGGCCCATTTCTTACATTATATTTCTTTTTTTTAAGAATATAATTTATCCTTCATGCAAAAAAGAGAACATTTTCCATTTAAAGATAGAATCCTTCCTATCGATAACAAACATACTTTACATAGGCCCTACCTGACTATTTACTATTATACCTAAACATAGAAAAATAATAACAGGTAACTGATGCCATGGCTGCAGTAATTAAAACTAATAAAAATGCAACTTAGAAAAGTAATATTGTCACCTATTGGGTTGTTCTGAATACAAGACGTTTCTTCTTCTTCTTCTTCCTTTCCAGGATTAGGTCAATGCGACTTGTTCCGGTCTCAAGACCATCGTTTCCTTGGCCGTCCCAAATATCCTATTCCATGTGGTTTGTAGGCGTTGATCTTTTTGGGTAATCTTGGAAATTCCATTCTGTCTAAATGTTCTTTCCATTGGTATTTGTGCTCGTCTAGTTTATCGAGTGTTGAAAATATCTCCAGTTCAGTTCTTTTGATTCATTGTGTAATGTATCCAAGCGTGTACATACTTTTACGGATCTTAAAAATTTCATTTCAGTGGCTTCAATGTGTGAGATATCTTTTTTTTGTACGTACCCAAGATTCAGATCCATATAAAAGAACAGGAACAGCCATAATTTTATAAAACCTGAGCTGAGTTTCTCTTCGAGTCTTTCGGGTGGTTCTTCTTATGGTGCCACACATCATTTGATATCGGTTTAATTTATTGTGTATATTCCAATAGTAGCTGTATGTTATATCTGAACCAAGATAGTTAAAGTGTGCTATCTGTTCTATTATTTCAATTAAACACTTTTACCAATCTTTGTCGAACCTACTTACTAACTAATCCCAACTCACTGTGACTATCGAACCCGGAGTTTCATGGTCGCGCGGACATATTCCCTCCATATATCCCTATCCTAAACTAATGCTTTCAAATCATCCCCTCAATAATTCACCTAATTCAAATCATGTTTAATATTATGCATCCATCTCATTATTTGTCTATCAACGGGCACTTCCCTCTGGTTTTCCTATAACAAGTTTCTGTTTCCCTCTTCATTCCAATTTATGCTACATGTCCTGCCCATTGGAGTCTATGTCACTAAACGGTTCTTATTACATAAGATCATGCTCACTGCTATGTAGTCTTCTGAACTTACCTGTCTATTCGCCTCTGTTTGGTCCAAAAAGTTTCCTAAGAACTTTATTCTCCAGTATTCGTAATCTTGTCTTCCCTTAAAGTAAGATTTCTTCTTTCGCATCCATATAATATAATATATGTTTAATTTAATGTTATTTAAGAGATGTTGGATGACAAGAGTCCTTGTAATATATTAAAGCATGGGTTTCTAGAAGTAAAGAATTAAGAGAGAAAAATGTGTGCGTGTATTTTTAAACGCATTTGCGGCAACATTTTTTTTTTTCGGAACCAAGCTCTGGATATGGAAATCAATTAAAAATTGTAATGTCTTCTTTAACCAAAACCGGACCATGAAGAATGGTAATTAATCTGAAGTGGCAGGAATTTTGATATTTCCCAACGAAACACAGTATATGCTGATGAAATAAAACGAGAAAGGCGTATTCCCGAAAATCAGTGAAATTCGACCACTAGAAGTGAGGATTTATCACAAATTCGAAATTTAAAAATCTCTACAGATGCCGCCATGTTTGTTTTCTCGCAATGTAACTGAATTTATAGGTTTTAATGACAGAACAATTCCGCAAACTTGTAAAATGGTACCATAAATTCTACTTATTGCCTCATACTAACATCTTGGAAACCAAGGTAGTACAGGACGGCAAAATTCGGTAAATTTTGCTTAGAGGCCTTTTCATTTAGGCTTAAGGATCTTTTACGAGCCTGAAAATCTTCAGACTCGGAACCCACGGTTTGAAGTCCCTCCCGGAGGACTTGCTCCTTGGATTTTTCAATCCTAAAAAAATCCATCGGCCCCGGCCGGGTTTGAACCCGCGACCCTCGGGACCAGAGGCAAGGGGCATAACCACTAATCCACCGCGGCCGATTATTATTATTATTATTATTATTATTATTATTATTACTACTACTACTATTATTACTATTATTATTTTAAAAAGTTCTTATGAAAGGCAATGAGTCGATAGTTCTGAAATTTTACTGAATGATGGGATGCCAATTTTTTGGGGTATGGCTCAGAGGTTTAGGACCTACCTAAACAAAAGAGAAGAATAGAAGCACCATAAATAAAGCAGTTGAGGCAGCTTATAAACTATTAGATAACAAACAAAACGAAGGCATTAGATAGGGATTTGAACATTCTAAATACAATAAACGTATCACACAGATGGCGTGTACATGTACAAGCAATCTCACTAAACCGATTTCCAAGAACTGCATATCCTTTGGACGACGAAATGTGGGACGATGAATGACTAGTTCTAGACTTCAGTTAACTCCTGAAGGTCTAACCCTTTACTAGTATTATTATTGTTATTATTATTATTATTATTATTAGGCTATTATCATTATTAAAATCTCAAAAGTTCGTCGATTGTGAGAATTTCGAGAAAATCTTGGAAGAAAAACATACATGCCAAAAAAAAAAAAAGGATAGTAATTTATTTGTTGTCGTCGTAATTTCTTATGTCATATTCGTTTTCTTTGTTATCATCATCATCGGGTACCATGACATCTGCCGCTGTCCTCCTGAAACAACGCCATTCCTCTCTGCCTTTTTATATTGATTTTAACTCCACTCCCCCGCCCAATTATTCTATAGCCGCTTGTTCAGGTTTTCTTTGGCCTTCATTTGTTCTTCTTTTCCATTGGTATCCATTTCATAATACGTTTAGGCAATCTTTGCTTTGGCATTCTTTTGACAAGGCAATACCACTGAAATGTTTTGTTTTCTATAATATCTATGATGTCCGGCTTCTCCTACACACCTATAATTTCGTTTATTTCTTGCCAGGTAAAATAAAGCTATTATTATTATTATTATTATTATTATTATTATTATTATTATTATTATTATTATTATTATTATTATTTATTATTATTATTATTATTATTATTATTATTATTATTATTATTATTTCGTATTCTATCCATTATTATTTATTTCATTATTATTTTGTTAATTTTTTTCTTATATCCTGTTTGTTCTTTTTTTAAGTTATTTGTTTCGGATAATTTATATGATTTGTTTTAGAATAATCTTTGCATTGTTACTGTCATATAATCTTTTCGAAAAAATAATATTTGTAGTTTTATCAACCAACAAATGCCGTGGAAACAATTAAAAATAAAACTGCTAATCACAAATTGATATTGTGTATCACAATTCATTGCAGTTACAGTTAATTGGTTGTTTGGACAATACTGTAGGCCTATGTGTACGGTGTACGAGATAAATATATTCAAACTAATTCCCACGTCTCTGATAAAGTGTCTGCTACATATGATAACTGCAGCAGTTAGAAATTACTTCTTCTGTTGCAAAGATGAATCAGCTCAACAATTATTGGTTAGCAATCTTTCTAACATATTTTATCCTAGATTTAGGATTAGGTGATAATTGTCCTAATCCTGGCAGTCCAGGAATTCTTCAGGTAAGTTCATTTGAATGTACAGGAAAGAACCAGATAAATCACTTTTTTTAAATGAAGTTTGAGATACCATTAGATTGTCTTTAGTAATGCCACGAGTGATTTCCAATTTATCTAGAGAATTTGGAAATCAATACTGGCATTTGTTAGGACAATTTAACGAATAAAATTAAGCTGTTTACTCACAAATCATTATTAAATATAGGTATTTTGAAATATTTATATATTTAATGTAAATGACAATGTTTGAAAACAAATGAGAAACGATTGGTACGCTTCATTTGCTTCTTTTGTTCGTCAGTGCAACAATATCATATTAATTATTGCCAAAGGAACGCAATATTGTAAGAATGCACTCTAGTGGAGAAAAAAGAAACATTAAACTGTATATTACTTCATTTCTGATGTCCTATGATGCAAATATGACAATTATATTTTTCTGGGGGAAAAAATACATTTAAGAAAGTGCAAACAGTGGTTCCTTTTTTTTTGTGGTATAATCAATTGCTACAAATGTTTCATACTAACTCCCGCATGCGGTACGTGTTGACATGCATGCACTATATATACAATCTGGTAGCCGTATTTCTTAGTTAGTCAGTCACTGCAAAAATAATGCTATGACCTATTCAGAATGTTAAAAAGGGGGTGCTTTCTTTATTATGATAAATTTTAGTTGGTAAATTGTAGGCGAAATACGACTGTGATTGGTTGTAAATAAAAACTAATTGTAACGTGATTGGTCATTGACTCCCATTTGGGGCATGAGTTAAACAGTCCATGGAAAGTATCATCTTTTAGAAATGTGAAATACTAAAGGGGACTGCGATGGTCTAGTGGTTATGTTCCTTGCCTCTAGTCCCAGAGTCGAGGCTTTAAATCCGGCCGAGGTTGATAGATTTTTTAGGATGAGAAAATTCAACAAACAAGTCCTCTGGGAGGAACTTTAAGCCGTGGTCCTGAGTCTGAAGGTTTTCAGGCTTGTAAAATGTATTTAAATCCGAAAAAAACGGGCCTCTAAGCAAATTTACCGACTATCATCATTCAATTGAACCTTAGTTGCCTACTAGATGTCTCATTGAGTAGGTATGCCGACCACATGTCACTTATGAAATCTGCATGGAAATGAGGTAACTACCGTATTTCACGCACTATAAGACGCTACGGACTATGCGACGCATCTTAAATTTTAAGTAATTAAAAATAACATTTTTACCATTTTTATTACTAGATTGCAAAGCCAGACAAAAAAAAACATATTTTATAAAACCGTTTTTGTCTTTAAAATACCTGAAAATCGTCATCTGAACTGTCTTCTTTTTGTTCTTCTTCTTACTTTTCGTCATCGTTGTCCTCTTCATATATAAAATGGTCTTCACTGCCCTAACAAGCGTTACTTACGCTGCACTTCTTGAAATATTTAACAATAATGTTTTCTCTCGCTCTAGACCATGACTTTTTATCCACTGACACATTTGTTTGATTGCATGTCCTTTTAAAGCTCCCTTCGGTGTGAATTCATGTTGGGTTTGATCCATCATCCATTTGATCAAGATCACTGGCATCGTAGACACTGCATTGACGCATCCATAGGCTAGACAGTGTTCTTGGTTTGTGAAGGCGGGGCGGGAGGGAAACAGTGTTAGCAAGCTTTTGAATCCCCGCAACTCATGTTCGTCGCATAGGTACACTGCTGCTGCCAGTTGAATCCAATGTTGCCATATAAAGATAGGTTTCCCGCGGCATCGAATATATGGACATTTTTAAGACTGGCGGGAATTTTAAATCAAACACTGGATATGTTTATATTAATTTCGAGTATAAGACGCACCTGCATTTTGGAGGCAATTTTTCGACGAAAAATGTGTGTCTTATAGTCCGTAAAATACGGTACATTAGTTTGGTTTAAAACCTCCTAATAAAGGAGAGACTATGGCTAGACTCAAAGGGTCGTAAAGCCAATAAGTAAGTAACTAAGTAAGCAGTTTAATAATGAGTTTAATTATTTTCAAAGTTTGCCACACGGTGAATAAATGGGTGCGTTGTGTAATTAACAGTGGTTTTTCAGGATTTCATGGAAAAGTGACTTACCTCGTTTTTTCCCGCACGTTTCATTTGATCTATCCGTTGATAATTGTTTTATTTGTTAACACTATAAAAGGCAGTTTTGTACCACCGTTAAGGTTCTTATACATTCTTATTCTCCATAGTTTTTAACCTCTCACCTTATAGATATTTTACATGTCCTACCCACCTGGCTCTTAGAGTGTTGGGAGAGGGACAACACACACGTTTTTTGACCACAGAAGGATATCGAGGACTTCCCCGAATGAGTGAGCAGCTCAATCCAGAGCCTTGTTGAGACAGCACGGACATTTATGATGAAACACATATTCATACTAAACATAACGAATATGGTAAAAGGTAAACTGATCCCATAGGAGACCCTTGGGGTAGTAGGAGATTAAGGCTCCCACTTTTCTAGACAATCGACATTTTGATGTCAGCCGGGTTGTCAGCCCTGCGTAACGCCCGCCTTTACCCCCAGAATAAGCGTCTGGTACTCATTTCCGTTTCAGGCTGAGTCGACCCCAGGTTCATAGTGCCACCAGAAGGTTTGGGCCAGTTTAAAAATCCTGACCCCACCGGGACTAGAACCCTCGACCTTCCGGTTTGTAGCGCACTGCCTTAACCACTAAGCTACGGCGTGCCCCACATAACGAATATGATAATGATGATTATGTTTTTATAACAGTCTACATTACAAAATTTCATTGAGGTCATTATTTAAAAGTTGCATGATGATTATGATGGCCAAATGATGTTCTGGCCTTAAAAATTCCTGAGAATTGTGTTATAAGTGAGAAAATACCTTAAATAAAATTAGACAGGATACGTATCCCGCCAGGTATCGAACCCAGTCCCGCTGCGTCTGAGGTAGCGACGCTACACTGACATGTGAGATCACATCGGTCGACAAGGTTAAAATTTTTATTCTGAGATCTTAATCATCTTCAACTATGTAAAATATTAGTTAATCTTCGTAGGCCTTTCGGAACATTTAAAATAATTCCTCCTAAAAACTTGATGATGGGACATGTTACGAAAGTCCAACGAAGTTTATTTATCTGAAGTTTCACATTGTTGAGGACGACTGAAATCACAGGTACATTTTTATTTTGATATAATCTTTTTTTTTATCTTATCTGTAAATTATTGTTCGAGTCTCGTAGATTGTGATAAGCAGGGCATGACATGATGGGGACTGAAAGAGAGACTTAGAAATTTGTTATAGAAAAAAAAACAAGAATGGAAAATGAAATAACTATTCTATGATATGAGGGAGGTTAATTAAACAGGGAATGTTTGGAAAACATTAGGTCAAGATACAGATGTGTGGCAAGCTAATGTCCGCGCGGTCATGAAGCTCCGGATTCGACAATCAATGTTGATATTCTTCACTCTATTAACAAGTCAAGATCACAGTGACTTGGTTTCAAAACGATGTTATATTACCAAATTTCATGCTCGTATTTACGTGCCTTGGTCTCCCCAAATTTCCCGCTTCATTCTTCCCTGTTCAAAGCTACTGACCTCTAATTCCTTACTCCCAGAAGCATAGTGACATCAGCACGTATTGTAGTCGTCCTCTCGGTCGTCCCAGGGTCCTCCTCCTTCCATAGTGCGCCTATAAGAATTTTATTTGTTCTCGTTCGTCTGTTCTTGCCACATGACCAATCTGTTGAGTCTATTCAATCTAATGACGTCAGAGATTCGATATTCTCTGCATAGTTGCCTCAATTCTTAATTTCTTCTAAAACTCCAACTTCCTTGATAGTTAACTGGACCATGGATTTTCCTGAGTATCTTTCTAAATCGTAACAAGTAGTACAGCCTAGAGTGTCATAACTGATAAACATCCAATTATCGCCATAAAAAAGCCATTCACTAGTCTTGCTATATAACACAAGGTTTCTCAAAGAAGTAAAGTAAAGTGATCCCACTACAGGCCATAC
Organism: Diploptera punctata; assembly: GCA_030220185.1. Lineage (NCBI taxonomy): Eukaryota > Metazoa > Arthropoda > Insecta > Blattodea > Blaberidae > Diploptera > Diploptera punctata. The sequence goes on along the minus strand of JASPKZ010004200.1, from coordinate 10,894 downwards.
AAGACCCTTGGGGTAGTAAGAGGTTAAGGCTCTCACTTTTCTAGACAATCGGCACTTGATGTCAGCCGGGTTGTCAGCCCTGCGTGAGGGCAGTCTTTACCTCCAGTACAAGCATCTGGTACTCGATTACGTTAGAGGCTGAGTCGATCCCAGGGTCATGGTGCCACTAGAAGGTTTGGTCAGTTTAAAAATCCTTAACCTACCGGGTTCTCAAAGAGTGTTCCACAATATCGTTTGTGCTGGGAAAAAATATATTGGGAAAATACGAACGCACAAACAAAAGCTGTGTATTAAATATTTTAGTGAAATCCGAAGGTGTGTGCTTGTATGTGTGTGTGTGTGTGTGTGTGTGTGTATCTGTGCATCTTAACGCTCTAGTGGCCGCAATTTTTTTTGGTACGAAAGTCGGCATATAGCAATAAAAAAGTCCGTCAATAAGTAACTGCGCAAACTAAGCAGTTTACGGAATACATTTGTTAATGTGCAGAAAATTCATGTGGGACTGCAGTGAAACGAATCATGCATAACCGTAAGTTATCTATTTGCATATAGATATAAGACTATTTTTTCTTTATTTTATTAAATTTTAAATAAATTAAACTAATATATCTTAATTAAACTGTTGATTAAACTGTATGGTACACACTGTGGTAAACCAATTTGGCGGTTGCTGGAGTTGATTTTTAATTTCGGGCTTCAGGTAATTCCTCACTTTTAATGATCAGATTTCGTGATTTTTGGAGAATATATTTCTCATTTCATTTCAATTGTATTTAGTGCGTTTCATTGCTAGAAAATTGCGATTGCTAAAGCGATTTTTAAATTTTGGTTTCTACTGAACTCCTACACATCATGATCCAATTTTGCTGTCTAATGAACTCGACCTTACTAGTTTTAGGCTAATGGACTACTGTAAACCAAGTTAGGTTCTTGTAAAACAAAAATCGTGGGTGCTAGAGCCTTAATGGTCCTCAAACACACACACACACACATACACACACACACACAAATATATATATCTGCCTGTATAAACTGTGGTCTTCGTTATTTTCGGCGTTTACTAAATAGAATCGGTGAATCTGTAAACATTTTTTAAACATATTTTCAGGAGAACAACCTCAATAGCTTCATTCCTATGGAATTCGCTAAAAGTAAGTTCGAGTTTGTTAACCAGTAAAATTCGGACCATTAGGGATTGGAATTAACTCGAAGCTAAAATTAAAAATAGTTCTAGTTATCACAATTTTCGATTTTTCTCAACAAAACTCGGTATACGACATTGAAATTGCATCAGAAATGTATTATCTCAAAATCAGCGAAATTCGTCCATTAGATGCAGTGTTTTTACATGAAAACTGTAATTTAAAAATAGCTGTAGTAGCCGCCATGTTTATTTTCTCGCAACGATTTAATTAATAGAAGAAAAACATATTCCTTAAACCAGCAAAATCGGACCATGAATTCGACTTTCCGAGGAATTTGCCTAGTTACGCAGTTCTTGCGTGACGGACTTTCCGACTTCTAATTCTTACATTTTGCAACATATTTTGTTAAACACGCTGTATCATTTTGTTATTTATTTTGTTTAGGTAAACAGCACCATAGCTGCAAAACTACAGAAAAGGCATAGAGGAGGAATGTCCAATCTGTATGGAGTGTGCGGTACAACCACTATTCAGTAAGTTAATTGACATTTCATCCTTTTCACCGCCTTCCCATATTATTAGTTATTTCTTAGTTCTTTAATCGGACTGGGAGGGCAGACTGTCCTGAAAACGGCGATCTGATAGATCTATTGTACTATCCCAGTATTATAGAAATGAAGTGGTATGTAAGTTTACTATACGGTGTTATGTAAGTTGAAGGTCGTCTTCACGGTCCAATGTGCCAGGCTCTAATCTCATGATCCATACCGCCATTTTTGGGTTAGGCCCTTGGCTCTGATGGGCGTCTGCCATCCTCCGCTGGTCCCTTCCTATAATTTGTATTGCTCAGGCTTGGAATTATGAGGTAAGACCCTGGTAGATCACTCCACTAAATCTCAGCAACCACATATTTTCAACACCATTGCAATCCAAACTATTTTGCCTGACATGAGATGAAATTAAGAGCGAAATTAAACAAAATTAAACGTCATGAAGGGGAGGTAAGAGGGAATGACAGGTGTTGATGGGATCAAATTAGGGAAACTGGAGAATCCCTGATAATCCCGAAAAATCCCGTTATAAAAGATGGGTATCCCTATGGAACCGCCAGGATTCGAATCTGGGTTTATAGTCGGGATAGCCGAAATAGATTTCCCACATTAATGAATAGGCCTCTATGATATTGGGGTTATTACAACCAAAAAAAAAAAAAGTTTCATGAATCGGAATTTGAACGTAGGATATCCAGCTCTGTGCGCTGGAAATTTAATTTTAAGCTATCCAGGAACTGACACAAATCTCCCCCTCTATCTTTTAAATCCCATGTACCCATAATAATGAACTTTTATTCACATTATAGTAGGGTTGCTTCTACCACGAATACATTTATGTTGACTATTTAAGTAATGCCACAAAATGGGAGTCAATGACCAATCAAGTGTCAATGACCAATCAAGTTTCAATGAATTTTGTTTTATAACCAATCACAGTAGTGTTTCACCTCGATATTTATCAAATTAAGTTTATCATATTAAAGAAAGATCCCCCCCCTTTTTAATATTCTGAACAGGTTACAGCATTATTTTGCAGTGTCTGACTCTCTAAGAAATACGTTGAATGTAGCAATTTATATATTAAGACGTAAGAATCCTAGAATGCATGTGTTTCCCAGATTGTATATATAGTGTACGAATTCAACCAGGTACCGCTTGCGGGATATAATAGAAAAATAATTAGCAATTGATTATACCACAATTAAAATAAACCACTGTTTGTACTTTCTTAAACGTATTATTTCCTAGATATTTACGTTCCAGAAAAGTATAATTGACATATTTACATCATAGGACATCAGAAATTAACTAATAACCTATAATGTTGGTTATAAACAGTTTGATGTGTTTCAGTTTTTCTCCACTAGGGTGAAATCTTACAATATTGCGATCCTATTTGGCAATAAATAATATGTTCTGGTTACAGTGATGAACAAATGAAACATAACAGACGTTTCTTATTTGTTTTCAAACATCGCCGTTTACATTAAATATATAAATATTTTAAAATAACTATTTGACTAGTCCACCACTGTCGTCTCGAGGTGGCGTGCTGCCTTTCACGCAATGGGCTCGGGTTTGAATACCGGTCGGGACAGGCTCCTGGGTGAGGTTTTTCGGGGTTTTTCCTCACCTGTAAGACAAATGTCAGAGAGCATAGGGCACAACGGTCCCCGAAGATTATCCGGCCATCATCATCATCCTATGAAATGTTGTTATTACCCTATGAAATGTTGTTTGTACATGACATTTACATTGCTACATTTATTGTATCTTTAACTGTTTATAATTAGTACAGTGTATATCTATAACTGTCGAATATTTATTTGTATTTGTGCTGGTTGAGTGGAAGAGAGGGCCTTATGGCCTTAACTCTGCCAGAATAAATAAAGTATTATTATTATTATTATTATTATTATTATTATTATTATTATTATTATTATTATTATCATCCTTATCGTTATCATCATCATCCTTCACCGGTGCAGAAAGCAACGGGAAGCTACCATACATATAATTCCCTAGTAAAGCTGCAAAGCATAGCATCAAAATGCTATGATTGCAGTGACAGAACTGCCCTCGGGCAGAATTACTCTGGATGTATATTTAAATAATGATTTATGAGTAAACAGCTTAATTTTATTCGTTAAATAGTCCTAACAAATGTCACTCTTGATTTCCAAATTCTCTATATAAATTGGAAATCATTCTTGGCATTGCTTATGATATGAAAGCATTAAAAATATATATCAATATCATTATAAGGAACAAGTTTTTTGCAACAATTCTATTTAATATTCTAATTTCACCGGGGGTCGCGGGTTCAAACCCGGCCGGGGTCGATGGATTTTTAGGATGGAAAAATCCAAGGAGCAAGTCCTCCGGAAGGGACTTTAAGTCGTGGGTCCCGAGTCTGAAGATATTCAGGCTCGTAAAAGATCCTTAAGCCTGAATGAAAAGGCCTCTAAGCAAAATTTACCGAATTCTCCCGTCCTAGTACTACCTTGGTTTCCTAGATGTCAGTATGAGGCGGCACGCTGACCATGGACCACTCAAATGACATCTATACGAAAACAAATGTAACTAAATTAGTATGGTTGTAGGGAGAGAGCGCCTAAATCTCTGTTAAGGGAAACATGTGCTTATAAGATCCAAGAAGAAGAATTTCACCGACGGAAAAGAGTTAGGTTCGCAAAGAAGGCATTGGAGACGCATGAACTCGCAGGACCAAATCTCTGTATACTTTTAATTAATTTTATTCTTTAATGATACTTTAAAATGTGACATATATAATTTCAATCCGAGCTTAGAATTTGATTTACCATTTCAGATACGAAGTGCCTGTTGGATTCCACATACAAACAGGGCCAAGAGGAGAAAAACTAAACGTGGTATGTACAGTATGTATAGCATAGGTCATGCTGTAACGACCTTCTCTCACCCCCTACGAAACCTAAGCTAATACAACTACAACGCGCCAATGATTCCACTTTCCAATGTTGCCACATCCACATTATTCTTTAAAAATATTATTTTAATATTAAACCATTTTATGATATTTTAACGTGCACATACCTGAAAACAGATCGGTTAGTTGATTTGACAATTTCGGAATATCTTCATTTCTTTCTCCCTAAGGAAGGTTGAAAGTCGGTCGGCTTTTGTTAAGTGACACTCAGCAGGGTGGTTTAAACAGAAGATTTTTTCACTTCTTCTTCTTCTTCACTTCACGGGCTAGGCAAATTGCCTGTTCCGCCTCACAGTTGTTCTCTCCATATTTTCACTGGCCTTCCTACATTCCTTGAACCTCTTGGCTTGTAGTTGAATGCTGCTCTTGGTAATCTTGATACATTCATTCTTTCCACATGTGTAAACCATTTCTCTCTGTATTCTCTGATTTTCTCATCCATTGGATATATATTTAACTCTGTTCTTATATCTTCATTACTTATCCGATCCAATCTTGTGCAGCCTTTTGTTCTTCTAAGGAAGTTCATAGATTTTTTGACAGTTCCAGGAAATGAGGCTGCTAAAACATCGCACGAAAAATAATCTTCTTCTTCTTCTACTACAGGGTTTAGGCTATGCAGCCTGTTCCGGCGAAGTTAAAAGTGGAGTCCATCTTGTTCCTCTGGAATTATCTTCATCTCTTACATTAATATATATAAGCGTAATTGAAATAGTTTGGTCAAGAAACCTCTAAACGGGAGGTTAGGGTCCGGCTTCGGCTGTAAAGTCATAGAATGAATGGTGTAGGCACACACACACACACACACACATATATATATATATATGTGTGTGTGTGTGTGTGTGTGTAGGTACAGGGTGAGAGAGAGAGAGAGTGAGAGAGAGAGAGAGAGAGAGAGAGTGAGAGAGAGAGAGAGAGAGAGAGAGAACACATTAAAATTTATAATAACTTATATATCCGCCAAGAATTCGATTGTCCACCATGATGTCTTCTTCAATTAGTTTTCATTAATGTGTAAATGTAGGAATACTTTTTCTCTCTCTTAACATTATTATTATTATTATTATTATTATTATTATTATTATTATTACAGACGGAATACGTGACGAGAACGAAGACAGTACCTTCGTGTTGTTCTGACTACGTGTTGGGAAAAGAAGACCTGTGTTATCCGGAATGTAAGGGCGAATGCAACAATGGAATGTGTGTAGAACCCTGGACATGCGCCTGTTACCAAGGTTTCACTCTAAACAAACAGGGAGACTGTGTACTCACTTGTCCTTGTGGATGTTCAAATGGTGAATGCCATGGTGAGTATACGGAAAAACAGAAAGTTCATCACGCAGTTTGTAAATCAAATGAATTTATGGCCGATTTTCCTGGTTTAGGGAATATATATTTAATTTGTTACTAAAACTATTAGTCCTCTGTTTCATTGCGAGAAAACAAATTGAGATCCCTAGAGAAATTTTAACATTTTGAATTCCAGGTGTACCTCTAACCAAAAATATGATCATTATGGGAAACCAGATATAGTAAGAACAGTTACGTCTCATAGACTGCGATGGGCAGGGCGGTGCGGAATATGGTGTGGAATAAAATAGAGGCATGTAAAGTATTTGTAGGAAAATCAGAGGGAAATCGGCCAGTAAGTAGGCCAAGGATGAGGTGGAAGAATAACATTGACCACGATTTTATGGAGATAAATTATACAGGGAGATGACTGCAAGATGTTGGATCAGAATAGGGATACATGGAGAGATTATGTCTGCTCGGCCATGAACCTAGGGGTTCGATAGTGTTAGAGAGCAAGTTTTAGGTATTTATTTAGTCATATATTTAGTCTTATTAGTCCAATTTTGAAAATTAATGGAATATGTATTTCTTTCGGTAAATAAATCATATATACCAAATTTCATTGCAAGAAAAATAATTGTGGCCACTGTGTAACCATTAATTAAGAAAGTACGATCAAGTTCGTTAAGTAACAAAATTCGAACAATAAGTCGAACTTAACCTCAAAGCTGTTTTTTTTTGAGAATGCCGTAATTAAACTGAACGAATTTATCAATACCAATAAAGGCAAAAAAGGCTCTAAAATTAAAAAAAAAAGAAAAACGTTTGTCAAATTAGACGCGCTCTTTTCATCATTTTGAACTATCTTACTACCTATCCAGAGTTTGGGCAATCTGATACAGTCGTCGATATTTCTGAAGTTGCGATAGGACGTTCGGACGTACTTAACAAAACAGAAAAAAAGATCCTTCCACATATCTTAATGAATTCCTCATCATACAGCTCAGGATATACTAACTGGGTACTAACTGATATTTAGACGGCATGTCTCATTAATAGAAAAGGACTTTTCCAAAACAGAAAGTAATGAGGCAGGGCCCAAAAGAAAGAGGACAAAGGAATAAAAAAACGGTCTGAAAAGCCTTCCTTAACTAAGACTACCATATTTTATGCATTCGTTGATTTTAAAATGGCATTCGATACTGTGGACTTAAGTGCACCGTGTGAAAAATTAAATCGGAAAGGATTGTCACATAAAATTATATATGATTTTATGTCAATTTATAAATATGTTAAATTTTGTATAAAAGTAGACCAAGGGCACATCACAGAGAGCAGTCAAGCCAATCGGGGAGTTAGACAAGGTTGCATTTTGTCACCAATGCTATTTAATCCATTCGTTGTTGATACAGCAGCCATAATGCTAGGAGACATTGAGGCTCCTGAGATAAGAAATGTTAAAGTCCCAGTTCTATTGTATGCAGATGATTTAATTATCTGTTCCAAGACAATCATGGGATTGAAAAGAGGTCTTGACCGACTGGAAATATACTGTAGCACTTGGGGATTGACTGTAAATATTAGTAAGACAAACACAATGACGTTCAAAAATGGGACCGTTTATGGTAGAGCAAAGGAACGGAAATACAGAGATCAAATACTTCAAAACGTGAAACATTTTGAATATCTTGGTACGATGTTGAAAATGAACGGAAAGTGGAAGAAACACTTTGATATAGCATTATTCAAAGGGTGTGGACAACTTAATAGTATTCTCAGTATTCTGGATAGAGTGACTGATATTCCAGTTAGTACGTTAGAAAAAATGTATGGAGCGATAGTTATGCCAGTAATGTACTATAGTAGTGAGATTTGGGGATTTCAAAGAACGGAAATACTATATAAGATATATTCGCATTTTCTAAAATATATTACAGGACTTAGTAAGGCCGTTAATAACAGTGGAATTTTATATGAATTTGGGCAATTTCAGGACGACATAAACTGCAAAATTCGTGTACTCAGGGATTGGTTGCGGCTAATCCAAGGTGAACATACAATGCTCAGAGCAATTTGTTATGACCACCAAATTAGAAACGCAAATGGGAAATTCTGGACAGACGAGGTTAGGAGAGAACTCCAAAAGATTAGGATGGGTTGGGCATGGGAAAGAGGGACTGAAAATCGCAAGAATGTGTGGGGGAAAATAAGAAGGAGATACTTAGATACAAACCGACAAAATATTATGGCCGAATGTGCGGGAAGACGATCACTGTTTTTACAAAGAGACCTAAAACAAGTGTGGGGAAAATAATCATATATACTCAATCTAGGATAGGGGCATGGGAAGTTTTAAAAATTAGCGACGATCACGATATGCGTAGGCCCTATATGTCCAATCTGCGGGAGCTTTGAAGATGAGATACATAAATTAGGAAAATATAACGATTTGGAATATTGGAGGCGTCAGTTATTACCAGTAAGATTTCTAAATTCAAATCGTGAAAGATTGGCATGCTACGAGTTACTGGTAAGCCCAGAAAATTGGATAAACGTGGGCAGATTTCTGGGCAAAAGGCGGAAAATAAGAACAACACTCATTCATGAATAAATGAATATATTAAATTGCAATACCATTAATTCTTAATAACTCTACATAACTAAGTTAATGTATAATGTAATTGTATTGTTATCTAATTGTAATATTGTTATGTTTCTTTTTTTTACACGCTTTATATTAGCTTGACCTGTATCTATGTATCTATCTATCTATCTATCTATCTATCTATCTATCTATCTATCTATCTATCTATCTATCTATCTATCTATCTATCTATCTATCTATCTATCTATCTATCTATCTATCTATCTATCTATCTATCTATCTATCTATCTATCTATCTATCTATCTATCTATCTATCTATCTATCTATCTATCTATCTATCTATCTATCTATCTATCTATCTATCTATCTATCTATCTATATATCTATCTATCTATCTATCTAATCTATCTATCTATCTATGTAACTGAAGCTTTCAACGCGTTTTTCACCCACTTAAAATAATTGGATCGAGTTGAAATTTTGAATACTTGTAAAGGACCCGTGACAATACAATAATTTCATATTTATTTTCTGAAATCCTGGCCAGAATCATCAGAAAATCAAAAAGAGTGTCTTTGTATTTATGTAACGGAGTAGGGAGATTATATATGTGACGACACAGGCGGCGTAGTGGCCCGGTCTGCGGGGGGTCACCTGCGGGGGGTCGCAACAGGTGGTCGCTGACCAGTGTCCACTCTTCGCGGGGGGTCAACAGGTGGTTACTGACCAGTGTCCACTATTCGCGGGGGGTCAACAGGTGGCCATTGACCAGTGTCCACTATTCGCGGGGGGTCAACAGGTGGTCCCTGGCCAATGTCCACTCTTCGTGGGGGGTCCCTGACCAATTGACCAATATTCGCGGGGGGTCCGTGACCACTGATGGGTGCTGACCACTCTAAGGTGTTATTGATTTTATTGATTTAATTGATTTAATTGATTGATTTAATTGATTGATTGATTTTACCCCCCTGCAGAGAGCGTTGTCTATACGCCGCCTGTGACGTCACATATATAATCTCGTTGTGGATTAATGACTTAAGTAGCATATGTCCGCATACGCTGCTTGTTAAAAGTGGATTTTTTGCGCAAAAGTGCATTACGTAAACTTTTTAATTTTATACATTTAACCGCCTGCAGAGAGCGCGCAAGATGTCCGCTCACACCTCCCACTGCGTGAAAAAATAACACGTGTCATATACTTTAACCATGTTTTAAAAATAATACCTGGCTTTACAAATGTACCACAAGCAGACAAGCTCGTGAATGCGCTAACGACTGCATCACTTTTTACAACATCTGTGGAAAAGGTATGTAATACGAATATTGTATTTATTAAGAGAGTAAATATAATACAAAACAACGTTTTTAAGATATGTTTGTTTTTTTTTTGCAGAATATTGGTCACCTATTTAATTAACTGAAGACGAAAATAATACGTAAAATGAAAAGAAGTGATTTTGAGGGTTTAATATATTACGGCAACAAGACTTATAATGAAAGTTACGTAAAAAGATTTAAAAAAAGTGAATGGAACAGTTTAAAAACTTTAACATGTATAATGGTGAAAAGCGTATTAATTTGCGAAAAGTACAAAAGCGATATTATTTGCAAAATGTGCAGTTCGTGCTATAAAAGTAAAAAACATTATGAAAAATGGTCATATGCTGAAAATGGGAAAAAACAAAAAAAATTGTGTTTTGTGAAGAACTATGTTTTAAGCAGCTGCCTTTAACACAGCGACAAACAGACGTTTACGTATGCGATATTTGTAACAACTGTCTCATATTAGAACTTTTTGTGTGTAAATAGTAATTTTAAAAAAACGTATTTTTCAGTGTTAAAAATTATATAAGTGCGATTCAAATAAAAATGTTGTAAAATTTAGTAATTGAATAAATGTGCAGTTCGTGCTATAAAAGTAAGAAACATTATGAAAAATGGTCATATGCTGAAAAATGGGAAAAAGCAAAAAAATTGTGTTTTGTGAAGAACTATGTTTTAAGCAGCTGCCTTTAACACTGCTTGTGGTACATTTGTAAAGCCAGGTATTATTTTTAAAACATGGTTAAAGTATATGCCACGTGTTAAAAATTATATAAGTGCGATTCAAATAAAAATGTTGTAAAATTTAGTAATTGAAATATGTTATTTACAACTGAATTTTTTAAGAAAATTAAATAATAAGTATTTTCAAAAAAATTAGTAAAATAACATTTTTATCATAAGTATTTTAGATTTTTATATATATATTTTCTTACAAAATTCAGTTTTTATATTTCCTTTTTTAAATAAAACCTAGGGTTGGGTTCGTTTTAGGATTACCTG